>JAYJLV010000056.1:4080181-4097834 GCA_036873485.1 Torymus texanus
ATATAACGTAAATTCCCCATTGTGATTCGCGAGACGTGCATCTCGTATTTTGGCAACTACTTGCGCGCGATTACGCTCGAGTGCTTAATTCCGGTAGCGCCCCGATCGATTACTGCAATTCGAATAAAATGCAAATCGTCGACGCCGCCGCCGTCGTCGTCTCAGTACCGTGTGTTATGCAAATAACGTTTCGGTAATCGCTGAGTGGAAGCTGATGTCTTCCTTTGCTACTAATGGCCGGGAAAAATAGTATAGGCGAGCAGTTGCACGCGAGTAGCGGGAGGAGGAAAGAAAAGAGAAGAAGGGGAAGTTGGAAGAAAAAACGCGTTCCAGACGGGAAACGTCTGAGAAAACTTCTCGAGTGCCAGCTTAAAAAGTATTAATGCCTCCGTTGACGATCTTCGCCGGTAAAATATACTTTTTCGCTACATCGGCACTTTCGACTTTCCATGTGAAATATAGATGTTGGAAATATATTGGATAGAATAATGAAAATGAATATATCTTATCATTATGGAAAAGTTACTATATATTTATCTTTCACATTTATGACCTATTGATATAGATATACCAAACATACTATATTATATTATGGTCATAACACCGTCAC
The DNA here is from genome assembly GCA_036873485.1 of Torymus texanus. Taxonomy (NCBI): domain Eukaryota; kingdom Metazoa; phylum Arthropoda; class Insecta; order Hymenoptera; family Torymidae; genus Torymus; species Torymus texanus. The sequence continues at coordinate 4,080,792 of JAYJLV010000056.1, forward strand.
CACTTTTTATAATGATATGTGGTCTGCTGTACATAGGCTAAGTTGAACACCATATTTAAATAAGATTGTAAAAAATTATTAGTATAATCCGAATTTCTAGTTAAATAAAACCATTATTTCTTTTGCAGTTAATATTGTATCACTAAGGAATTATGGTATTTGAGAATTATTTTCCTAAAATTCCATGTCATTGTTTTTTTCATTTTTTAATAAAATGATATTTCTTTAAATTTATTATTTATTATAAGTATTTTACTTACGATTCTCCAGTATTAAAGTACAATTTTATTTATTAATATAACATTGTATACTAAACAAATATATGATATCACCTAGATATGCTTCAGAAGATAAAACAATATCAGCGAAAATATATCGAGAGGCCAGTTCAATAGAGACTCGCAATACAAATAGAGATGCATCTCTGTGGAATTCACTTAATACCTTATATCGATACATCAATAGCAAATATAAAAGCTTCTGCGAAAAAGAGCCACTCAGCGAGCCATCATTCCTCGAGTGTGTTAGCGCTCACGGGTCAAGATGCAGGGATATAACCCGCGGATACAGATACGGTTATAGCTATAGAGCGCGCGCACGTTCCCGAGGGTGAACTCGACTCGGATAGTTTAAGGGAATTGCCGCGGACGGCCGAATTCGTCTTGCTCTCGCTGGGGCTGATCTGATTCTGGGGAGCATGTTGCGATATATTTATTCGCCTCGCTCGCCTTATTGACCAGTCAGTGGACTGCGGCGCGCTTCTCTGTTTCTTCTTTACCTTTATACTCGACTTATTTGGCCTCTTTCGAAATTTACGAGGGTGGCGTTATTTATGGGGCCGCAGTGGTGAGTGCCGTTGGTGAGCGATGGGGTCTCTTTAAATTATGAATTGGAACAAATTGGGAATGATGAACGATGGGGCGGCGTATGGCTTTTCTATATAACAAAGCTTTGTCTGCTAAATGCGTGAAAATTCAATGCGTATATAGTTATATCGTAAAACTATAAATTCTGTTTAACTTGTTGCGGCAATCATTTAACTATGTTTTATTGATATAGTGAACCATATGGGAGTTTATGATAAAATATGTATCTTTTATAGTGAAGATACAAATTTTAGGAGGCATGTCGAATATTCGAAAATTGTTATTAATGATATACAATTGATCATTCATTTAATAATTTAATTAATATATATTTTTGTACCACATGTGTGATTAGATCAGGATTTGAAATAAGACTATAGAATTTCGATATATCATTGATAAGCTAACACTTTTTCTTTCTTTTTTATTTTAATTGCAAATTCTCTCTTTTTTGTTTTTATATTTTATAGTTTTAAAAAATGATAAACCGATGGCTATTGTATTTTTTTTTTTAATCTAAATTCGTTTTTCCGAAAGTGCATTTCACCTTTTACTATTCAAAACATGCAAAAAAAAACGTCCTGCTGGCCATTACGTTTTCATGGAAACGATTATTCACTGGCAGCTCACATATAGTCTGCGCAAAGTGTGAACGCGTAGCGACGGCAGTAGAGTCCTTATCGAGGGCCGCGTTCGCGATCCGTTATCGCGAGAGCGCACATATACAGCAGTACCGGACGAGCTCATTGTCAACGTCCCGTCATCGTTGCGAAACGCGCGCGAACTTGGACTGGATCTCGTGGTGCTGATAGGCAAATTCGAACTGCGAAACGTTCGCACTAAATAGTCGAGAATACGTGACAGAAAATACGGTGGCGAGTGGAAAGAGAGACGATTTACAGAGATTTTTGTTTTTACGGCGCTCTATTTGGCGCGACGTTCGAGTGCATGTGCAAGCGTATAAAAATATATCGGCCTGCAGTTGCATTTTACGCGTTGAATTGTGCGTGCAGTATCAGAGGGGGCGAGCTATGATTTAATGGTCACTGCTCCATATGCAATTGTTTTATACAACTGTATTTTTCGAAACAAAACTATAGAAAATTCAAACAATTCGCTGTAGATTTTTTATTTTTATATTTTATTATTAGACATTTTTTAACGTAAATTAGATTTGGCATATTAATTGGAAATGGCTATAGTTACGAGATACAATTGTAACAAGTTTTCAATCAACATTCTATTTTATGGAATGGCCCTATCCTCAAAATAATTATATTGAAATTTTATAGTAATTTAATCATATATACCTATATTAAACAACTTAAATTCGTAAGAGTTATTTTAGGGAAACGTAACCAAAATTGAGTTGTCTCTATAATGTACAGTTTTATTCCATATAGTATATACACGAAATTATTATTATCCCTTATATTACAAAATGATTCTACTATTAATTTCAACGACATTGATTACTAACAAAAACTACGAAAACTAATCGTTCGTTTGTCTGTCCGATTCCATTAAACAAAATTAGCAAACTCTGAACGATATTATGCATATTCGACTTAACTTTCACAATTTGTGGTGGAGAACAGCGATGGTTCTAAATCTGGGATCTTGGACTTCTGGTTGTTCGACAGGCCTCATCGTTTTTCTGCACGATACATTTACAAGTTAACTTTCACCAATTTTTGTGCGTGATTGTCCGGTCTAGATGATGAACGCATTTACGGTGTTTTTTATCATTTGGTAAATTCCAGGCGTAAGTGAGCATTTCTTCTTCTAGTACGAGCCAACAGCTTAGTTTTGACTTGTTGCTATTCTTTACACACTCATCGCTATAACAAATCGTTTGTTACTAGATATTTAATAGCTCTGTAGGTTAGCTATTATAACTAGCATTAAAATGCCGAATTAACAATTGCTACAGAATGAAGACCATTTTTACAGCTAATAAATAGGAAAAAATAGGTTTAAGAAAGTGTTACATTTATGGGAGAAAACTGGTATGACTTTGTTTCTAACTAGCCATTTACTACGCAAAAAAATGATTTCAATTTCTACCAGGCATCTGTCATATATAAATAGTGTATAAATTGAATTAAACTCATAAACTACAATTGTAAAGATTCAAAAATATGATTTATTTAAGTGGATGTGGAATACCGATCTTTATTATGCCACCTTCCGTATTCGTCGGCCAATGCTTTTGTGTCAAAACTTTCAAGATTAATAGATAATTACATTATGCAGGGAAATCGAATTTAAATAAGTCCCTAATTGTAGTAACAATTGACTTATAACAAATTACTGCGATCTGACCGATACGGTAGGTCCAATCATAGAGGTCGGTATTCCACATTTCCTTAAAATGTTTTTTTTTTTCTATAGGTAATCTGTCATTTAGCATTTGATATCATCAGAAAAATACCACCTATGAAATCGTTTAAAAAAAAGGTAAATTTTTGACTATTTTCTTACCCCATATTTAAGAGGTTCCAATCCTATCCTTATTAGCGAAGTAAGGCAAATTTGACTTGGTAACGTGGAAGATTTGTGGAGCAGCAATCGTATTAAAATAATCTTAAATTAAAAAATTTTTCATCAGTGCACTATGGAGGCAATATTAGCGTAATTTATCGAAAATAAAAGATACGTGTCTCATTATTATCATAGAAGAACAACATGTAACCCTTCCAATATGATGGCTGTCATGACCATGTAAATTGTACTATTTTACTTAAATCGAATTGGTCATATGTTATTTTTAAAATTCCGGGAAATAAACTATAGAAATTGTATGTAACCCTTCCAATATGATGGCTGTCATGACCATGTAAATTGTACTATTTTACTTAAATCGAATTGGTCATATGTTATTTTTAAAATTCCGGGAAATAAACTATAGAAATTGTACTAATATGTCAAATAAACGTTACAGATGCTGGAATAATCACGTTGAAGATTACTTCTCGAGGCTAATCTCGTCTTCGCAATCCCTAAATAGCTATTTCGTGCAATGACACTTGAAAGAACTAATTTGGCAACATAAAAACACCCGCAGTTCACCCTTTCAAAGGTTATTAAGATCCCTTACTACGCCCTACGTCAAAATGTACAATGACTCAAGGGAAACTCGATACACCAGTACGTACTTTTAATTTTGCACCAACTCAAAAACAATGTCTTGCTTGCGCCCTACGGACAATTGAAAAAAGGGTAAAAGTCAGCGCAAACAAGCACCTAATTCAGATGTCACTGAAACGCGCATTTATACCCGTAAAGAGGCATGCATACATAAAAAGTAGATTCGAGTTGATTAAAATCAAAATCCTAACTTTCAATGATTTAAAACATATCTTTGCTCATTCATTGTAAACATTCAATCTAAACGTTTTCTGTGACTTTAACACGTTTTTATGTATTTAATGCCGTTAATTATTCAACTAACGAGTATGATTGCTTCAATTAAAAACAAAATAATGACAGCATTTAATACTTTTTTAGTATTGATGTTTTAGTAATGTAATTGATGCAGTACATTTTCTTAATACGTAAATTTATTCCGAAATTTTTTTAAGCGTTTCGACGTTGAAAGAGAACTGAAAGAAGTCAAAAGAAATGCGAATGTGCATTCACCGAAGGCTATATAGTGGTGCACGCGTGCAAAAGCCCATCGTTTCGCCGAATGATTAATTAGTCGTCGCGCCTGTGGCACGTCGACGTGTCACTCCTGTCACGGCTTTGTCACCAACTCTCTCTCTCTCTCTCTCTCTCTCTCTCTCTCTCTCTCTCTCTCTCTTTCCAACCGAAAGTGCCTGGTCTCTCTCCCCCCTTGTTCTTTCGCGCGTAGAGCGAGTTGCATTATACCAGGGGCCGCTGCAACAGGCGTGCAATTAATCAATGCTCGATGCAACGACAGATAGAGCGAGAGAAAGAGGTTTACATCTATATATATACATACGAGAGCACGTAGGCGCTACTATACTGCAGCGATATATCGAAATCGGAGACGTTGCGTGCCGAAACTATTTGGCCCTTGCACGCGCGTACACCATCGGAACGCGGCGCACAGAATGGGAAGAGACGCTCTGAGCTGTGCGTAATGTGTAATCCCTCTATATACGTGCGTGTGCGTCAGTGAATGTACATACACATGGGTGCAGGCGCGTCTATTGTTTGCTGAGTTACATGGGCAGTTCGATCGATGGACGCTGATGGACGGCTATTTGCAACTGGGAAATAATTAATTTTTGGGTTGGTGTTTGGGAAGCGATATAGGTCTGTAAATTGTCCGTTGGGCCGAGATGAGTTGTCTATTATCGTAGTTCTATAGCCGTGTAATGTTGTGAACATGTAATTTCGTACACGTGCAGTGTATTAAATATGGAAGAATACGATCCATTACTATTATACGTATATATGGCATTTAAATACGAATTTTGCATTATTGCTTGAAAAACAATTTTGACCAAAGCTGAGATTTTGCTTTTCATTTAAAAATATTAGTTAACAAATCAATTATGTGTGTATATATAATCTAATTAAAATAGATATAATATAAAATATGCTGAAAATTTATTAAGAATAACTCTTATCCATTTCATTCGAGAAGTATGTTGAAAAGACCTCATAATTATGGTTTTTTTTCAAGATGGCAATTCCGGGACACAAATGTAATCAACCATAAAATTTTAACTTTAGCATCTCAATGAACGCGAATCGTATCCGTCCATCAGGATATGCCTTATACTTCAACTTTCGCAGGTATATAAGAAATAAGTGGCACTGTGGTGTCTCTCTCTCTTTCTCTCTCTCTCTCTCTCTCGCACACTCTCACTTATTGTCGGAGTTCTCCGAAATTTCACGTAGTTCTCCTAATTAACCTCCTAATTTTGCCATCTCACCCTCGGGAGCTGTCAGCGCGCACGCCTGATAAGCTGACGTATCCGAGGCGTTGACGAGCTGACTGACGACACAACGGCTGCTATCCACGTGCGAATTCGCGACTATACAACTTTAGAATTTCTCTAGTTGAGAAATATGTTATTACGAGTAAATTACGTGTCTAAATAAGGTAATAAAAAATTATCAAGTAATCAGAACATATTTCAAGAAAATCATCTAACTTTATAAAAGATTTGAAATAATTAGACTCAGAGAAAATAAAAATAAGTTGTTTGGTGTGTAAGGTCTTAATAGTATTCTTATGTATGATGAGCTGATAAACTGTTTTTGCAACCATATTTGACTGTTTTTTTATGATGCGACTTCTTTTTCTTACCTTTTCTAAAGCTAAAATATTTGATTCTAATTAAACGGATAGTACCTAATGTATATATAATGGTTGAATTAAAGAGTCAAATTTTATATGTTCAAAATTAGCAACTGTGTAATAAACGATTCATGTATAAATTCTTGGTTAGTACAAAAAATTGATATACATGAATTAATATACAAGTATCAGTTAATATGTGAAATTCAAGGTATACCAGTTTTTTTATAAATTTCAGACATGATTTCAAACGAGACTTTTGTATAATCGATTGACTTCTTTGGAATATATTCAAGAAGAATTTATTACAAAGTCTCTCAACACTTTGCCTTACAATATTATTTTAATAACTGTAAGATTGGTTTAAATAAAAAAAGGAACATTACATAGTACATTTGGAGATCAGTATATAACCCTTAATCGACAACAATAACAATATTTGTATAACCGAAGAATCGGTCTTTGATGAACACTTTCATGCATAGAGACATCACTCGTATAGGTTTATTTAAGACTTTGAACGTGAACTGTCTTAGGTATATACCTTTTCAGGGAATCCAAAATCTTTTACTTTTTGAAATATGAAAGAATAAAATGAAAAGTTCAAAAAGTCCATCCATACTTGTACTCGTACGCATTTATCGAAGTGAATGTGATAAGCAAAGATGAAAGAAAAAGGGAGAAAAATAAAGAGTGAAACAAAAAGACAGAAGTTAAAAGCGAAAGACGGAAAAACATAAAAATGGCGCGCGCAAGAAAGACAAGACTGTAGTCATGATTCCAACCAAGAAGATGAGAGAGTATAGAGAGGGGAAAGATACGCGGACGGTACTTATATTATTTACTCGCTTGGAAACGAAGCAGGCGAAATAAAAGAGGCAGTAATTAATGAAAGCATCGCCTGAAGGCCTTCGCGAGTTCTTCGTCTTCTACGGGATTCCAGCGTGCATCCTTTGTGTTGCAGGTAAACTCACGTCGCTAAAAGTATTATTTCCTCCTGAGTGACGAAAGTAATTTCCGAAGATTAGATAGTGCTTTTTAGAAATTGCATTTACTTCTATATACACACTGTTGTATAAGTGATTAAAAATGAACAGATCTGTTATTAAAAACAAAACTTTGGTCAATTTTGTCTATACATTTAGTAAGACGTATTTTGTCTGAAGATTAAGAAAATCGAATTTTTACCACGAAAAAATGATTTTATTAATTTATTCATAGGAAATTAAAAATTTGTAAATATTTACTCGATTTAGGTTGAATGAATAAATGAATTTCTTAACTTTATGCTACAAAGTAAAGTCTTTGATATAAGTATTATTTTAATCAAATTCATGAGATTTTAATCAAAGTGCAGAGGAAGTATTTGTTATTAAACTTATTTATTCCAAGAATTTTTAAGAAGTCCTTTCCTGTACCGTATTTCTAATACTTTTATAATATTTGAATTATCTTTTCTCTCTCACACAACAAAAATTTTCATTTTGTCATGTTAGAGCAACTTAAGAAAATTTAACAATTTGAAATCATTAATTCTGGAAATTAAATTAAAACAATCGTGTAAAAGCATTTGAACATGAAATTCGATCGCCTATAACTCGTTTAAGGTGTGTAATTTTTAAATTACATCTGCTAAATCAAATTCAATAATTAAATAAAACTAAACTCATAAAAACAATTCATTATTATACTAAATTGTTAAATGCTACAATTTTCTCCATTTGTTTGAATTATCCTCCAATTATATAAACACGTCATAAAATTATTTAGTACATTTATACGTTATAGAATATACTATACAGAATAATAAATTGATACCTTTAGTTTGATAATGTGAAACTTCAGATTAGATCCATTAATTAGACCTCTATGTCTCGGACGAGGCGAAAAACGTTGAGGTTGATATGCATGCTCTTCACCATCACCTTGTATCCGAATATATTCCATACATTCGGGTAGTTCTACCCGAGCAAAACGCTAATGCCTATTGATTTATTGATTTATGATGCAAGTTGACAAATTCAAACATCGTAAACACTCCTCAATCCATTATAAAAATAATTACCTCGCCTGATAATAAAATATTTCGTTCCAAATAGATCTATTATTCGCAACGTTCACAAGAGCTTCGAAATCTCACCCTCTCACCTATCCAACGACTCATACCTCCGTGCTAAGACGCATTATCATATTCGCATATCTCGAGTATCCACGCGCGTGCCATTAGCAAAGACAAAAAAGCAAAAAAAAAAAAAATAATGGCACTGCAGTATATATATCTATACACGCAATGGCGACAATTACCAGAGCGCGTCATTCACGAGACAAAGTGCGCGCGCAGAGAAGACAACGCCACATGCCGCGTTGCTGCGCAGTCCCCGCGCAGAGTTTCCTCGCGTCTTCCGATCGCGGAAAGCGGAAGAGCGTTCTCCAGTGTGATCTCAGCCGGAAGTTTCCCTCCCGCCTTCCACATCCCTCTTCCCTCTATACTCGCGCGATTCCTCTATACACCATATAGTCTCCCCCTCGATAAAGAGTGCCACGAGCACACACACACGTACATCCTCGCACGCGCCTGATGTATATGTGTATATGTATACGAGGAGGAAGAGAAGCCACCACATGGCGAATCCTCTCTCCTTTAAGACCTCAAGCTGTTGCTAAGGGATTAATGGGGTTACCATGGCGACGGTGCCGAGAGCCTATTGTTGCACCCCGTGGCTCTCTCTCTCTCTCTCTCTCTCCTTGTATCGCAGCCTGCGTATATATACTGCACCCTGTGCACTACCGCTTTATCCCGCGCTCACTCTCGCTCTCGCTCACGTATACATGGCATATTTATTTGCGTGTGATGTATATAGATTCGTGTCGTCTTCGACGTGTTCTCTCTCTTTCTCTCTTTCGCACTCACTCATGCACTCACTCGCTTGCTCTCACCTACAGATGTACACTCTGTAACCTTATGCATATATTGAAAACTCACGATGTTCATATACGTCATGGATTGTATATGTGCATCTAGTTGGATATTTAAATATATAGGTGTGCTTGCGTGCGTGTGTATATGTGTTTTTATATACATATGTATATTTATATGAAGCAAAAAAATACATACATGCATGGAATGCCTATACTATATTCGCACTTCGTATACTTGAAAGCGCATATATATGCGCGGTTGTGAGCTCGTATGAGCATCTTTAACTACGCGCGTGGGTCTGTGTGTATATGTGTGTGTGTGTGTGTGTATATATATATACAAACGCAACCGCGTAATATGCGTGAGCTCTTACGCATGTGAGTGTAAATACGTTGATTATGTGTGAGTGAGAAGGTGAAAGAAAGATAAAGGGTACGAGTGAGCGAGCAAGAGCGAGAGAGAGAATGAAAATGCTGCAAGGGGTTGCTATGCCGTGCCCTTTACTTTTTTGCCGCTCTATCCCGCCCCTACTCCCCTTCTGCGGGCGCGTGTGCTTGGATGTTTTTGCGTGGGTGCGCGCGTATGTGCATCTATGCCAGTGGTACCAAACCCCTTGACGCAGCAACAGAAGCAGGAGCAGCGACAGCCCCGGGGCAACGTCCTGCGTTTTAAAGACGTAAAAGAAGGCGGCTAAAGACCGTCAGAGAGAGAGAGAGAGAGCAAGAGATGATAGAGTGAGGGAGAGAGAACGAGGGAACGCAAAGGAAGGGAGCCAGCACGCTACGTAATTGTACGCGCACCTATACGCGTAATGACGCGGGACCGCGAGGGCGAAACCGATCCGACGACATAGAGGATGAGGACGAAGGAGGGAAAAGGTGACAACGCGCACAATGGGGGATCGATCCATGAGTGAGTGAGAGAGAGAGGGGGGGGAGGAGTGTGTGTGTGTGTATATATATACATACACATACACACGCGTATAGAGTTATTATATAGCTCATTACCGGGCCATAATGACCCGGGACGTCACTTGTTCGCATCTAATTATAGGACGCGTGTAGGCATGTGCAACGAAATATAAAATAATTATACGAGTAGTGCAATATATTTAGCCAAGACACTTGCTCGGTGAAAGTGATTCTTTGCTCTGTGCGCAAGCTCAATAGAGATTGATTATAACTGTTTGCCCTTTTAGTGCGGTGTCATTGCGTAGGTAATGATTCAACGCATAATTATCAGATATTTATTTTATCAATACAACAGAACTAAATTACAAAAATATAATACATGAATATAATTAAAAAAAAATATATAAAAAACGTTCAAATTATTACAACTTTGCCGAATAATTATATTATGATTCTGTAATAAAAATGGAATAAACTTAATTTATGTATTGATAATAGAAGTAACATGTATTACTGTATGGCTACTTTGATATAATAAATACTAAATTATTTATAAATATCGGGCATTCTGATTTTGTATTGTAATAATGATCTTTATTCGTTTTATAATCTACGTATGTTACAAAAAATAACTTTTTAATGCTTTCTTGACTTTACTATTCTCAAGTGAAGTTGAAAGTAAAATAACGACTCGCCACTTAATTCCCAAACATAAAAACTAACTATATAGTAATTCTATGGATCTAACCCACAATGCACCAGAATGCAACGGTCAATAAATTTGAAATACTATACTATGAGGACAAACTCTAAAACTGTCACAGCGCACTTGTAAGACGAGCCGCGCGAGCACACACGCATCATATATACGCATAACATGCAAAAGATTCGCACACGTCGTTACCACCCCAAGCTGCCGTGCAGCAACAGTATACAGCCGCATATCGAACCCTCCATACATATATACATATATATATACATGTAAGCGCAGCGCATTATAAAGCATCGCGCGCTCTCCGCGCGTCGTCGTCGCTGCACTCGTGGGAAATCTATGCGCGCTGATTAATATAAGAACTTCTTATTAAGAGACCGACGCGGACTATGCGATGCCGCTCGACCATTGCTTGTAGTATACTGACAAAGGGATTTTCCATATATATATGTACCAGTGTGTGTATATATATATACGAGGGGTAGGGATCACGAGGGAAAGTGCATTCTATCGGCCGAGTCGCGTGTAATTTCTCCGTGCGCTCTAAAGTCAAGGATCCGACGATTGGTTTGCGTGCATACTCTCGTCGAGGAGTATGAGTATAGAGAGAAAAGAGAGAGAGAGGGGGGAGAGTAAAAAATGTCATCAAAAGGATCAGAAAAAGTAGTTTTGTCGTCGTCCTATGCGCGCAGCACAGCGCACACTTAATATATATACGAGTGGCCGCTGCAAGGCTCTTGGTTTCTTCCGTAGGCTTTGATGTATGCGCGACTGAAATCGAAGGGACAGAAATAGCTGAGTACAAGGGAGCTGATTTGCCGTATGATGACGAACGAGGATCCTTGAGAATACCTGACCAAAGGTTCCCAGAGGTTGAACTAGGAAATTAAGTTGGACGGTTTAGCGTTTGTTTGAAATATTCTGTGGTTGGAGGACTTGGATGATGAATCTATACGAAAGATTTCTAATTTAAATTTATATACGTTTTAATTATAGAGTCTATTAAATAAATAAAAGAGAAATAATAATATATTGTACTTGAATAGAGCTTTTCGAACTATGTTAGTCAGAAATAACATACTTACAAGTTGTACGAAAAAAGTTGAAATCGGTTGTTCAATGACTTACATTACCTATATTGTTATATATATATATATCATATTTACAGAATATAGTCAAAGCAATCTTAAATATATTTAATTAATATTTTTAATCAATATTTTATAGTATATTTATTACTATGCATTATCAACACAAATAATAATAATCTCACTCACGTTGTGTCTGCGTGAATATTGATAAAATAAGCCTGTACGTATAGAAAATTTATCATGATATTAAAAGTCTTTTATGATTAACTACATACTTATAAAAATCCAATTAAAAAATATCTCTATATAGTATAAGCACCAACCATGCATATTCTACTACAGTCCATATTCTACCCTTATCCACATATGTGTATCCCCTAAAGAAACCGGGTAACCCGCCGACACACTTACGCGAAAAAAAAGCAGCGCACACACGCGTGTCCTCTTTCTTCGCACTCTCGCGCGAACTATCCTAAATCGTACGTATACGAAAAAGAGAAAGAAGGGAGACACGTTAAAAGAACGTGCCACTCGAAAGAGAGAGAAAGAGAGAGAGAGCAAGGGAGAGAAAGAAGAGCGGATAAGAACGTCAAACTGACGCGGGGGTTGCTCAGCGTGCATATATACGCACAAAACGTCGCTATGCGCTCGAGGCGCGCGCGCTCACGGGATAAAAGTGCGAGGAAAGAGAGAGAGAGAGAGAGAGAGATACCTCTCTATACACGCGAAAGGGGAGCGAAAGAATGAAGGTATACGCGAGCGCGCTGGTGCATGCGTGCTGGGGATAAGCTCGCACACACACTTTCATCCCGCGTAATTAAAACCGCGGCTTCGTCGTCGACGCGTTTGGTCGCCAAGGAAAAGAGGAGCGAGAGGACGAGAGGATCATTGCGGAGTGTATAGGGAAGGAGAAAAGTGCGTGCGCTGGACTAAGAGACGCGGACTAACGATGCGCCAGTGTGTATAGAGTAAAGGGAAAAGTTGCGAGTTGTTTTCCAAAAAATTGTTCTCCGCATTGCTTTTTGTACTCGATTCACTAAAACTATGTGGTGATGAAATTTTTAATGTAATGGATGAATATAAAAATTTTCAGTTTTAGCCGCTGAGAGAAAAAATTATCATTAAAATGTCAAAGGTCATCACATTATAAACGTGTTTTAGTTCGAAGAGAATGGATTGGAACTTTGTATAAGTAAAAATAAAAAATGTTGTGAGTATTAAATTACGTTATAAGCAATGAATAATAATTAAAAAATATTGCGAATATTAGTTCTTTCATTACAAATTATGAGTGTTCTTGAAAAGAGAAGAATGGAAGACAAAGTGAAATGAACCTTTCAAGCAAGATCATATGAATAAAATCATTCAGCACCAAGCTTCGCATTCTGAGCATACTTCTTAATTAGATATGATAAAGATCTTTAAGATTCTCACATTACCGTCATTCATCTTATAATATAAATAATAAAAAGGACATGCTTATATATAAGCTATACAACTAAGAAGAAAGCTTGGAGAGAGAGAGAGAAAGAGAAAGAAGGAAGGATAGTAGAAGAGAAAAGAGACAAATGCGCTCCGGCGAGTACAAAGGCAGCGCAAAATGAGCGCAAAGTAAAGGATGCGCGCGTTATACACATGCAGAAGTAGCAGAGCAAAACAGAGAGAAAGAGAGAGAGAGAGAAAGAGAGCGGGAGCCTGAAAGAGCAAAAGATAGCCGCGAAGGCGCGGGCTTGCGGAGGACAAGAGAGCTGTTGCTGCTGTTGCTGCGTGTATATTACGCGCGCACGCTTTCGCATAATGCAACCGTACGGCGCGTGCGCGCACTCAAGGTATACATTATATACCCTTATATGCGAGCACTGTGCGTGTGTGCGTGAAAAAAAGACGCGCGGGAAAAGCCCGTTCGATGATTACCCCGTGGGTTATTACCTAGAGATGCGCTTTTGTGCGCGCAGATGACGACGTCATCGAGAATCTCGCTCGAGCTTCAGCTTTTTCCCTCCCTCTCTCTCTCTCTCTCTCTCCTTTCTTTCTCTACTTATTTTCGTGAAATTGTCGAGGTATTGAAGCGTTTCCTAAGTTCGACGGAGATGCCAACGAGGCATGCGCACGCGTGCGCACAAAAGTATAGTTTTCAAGGGTTCAGAATTGTTAGTTATAATGAACGTTCTTAGCAGCGGCTTGTTCCTCTGCTTTCAGCAGCATATCTACGCCTTCTCTCTTTTATTTTTAAAAGCATTGAAGTTCGAGTGCATTATGCGCATATTTAAAATGTCACAAAGCTACTCCGCCGTATAGTGTCTGTCAACTGCAGTACTGAGTTCTCATGCTCCTAGTGGAGATAAATGTCAATTATATTGCCTTCGGCATTTAAACTTTGTGCTTGTTAATGGTGAAAAGGTTTATTTCCTTTTTTCTTTTTTTTTTTTTTAAATCGAGAGCGAATGAGCGATTTTTTCTGTATCATTAAAATCCACATCAGTAGCTAAGATTTCTTTGGCACGCGCTGGTAATTGCTTTATAATTGTGAAATTTCTTTCATACGTCGATATTTCTTTAAAGTATTTAGCTGCGTCAACTTGACCAACAAAGTATTCGCGTAACAATTGGTCGCTTCTCTTAAATTTCCGATTTCTCCATTCGTCTTGCGCTTTGACCCTAACTTCAATCGAGTTAAAGCGTTTTAAAAACATTGTCTTAAATCCCAAATAATCTTTAAACGGCTTGAAATTAGCGTCATACCATTCTTTAGCTTTTCCCTTAAACGTATATCTTCAACCGTATAAAGCTTCTGTGATTCCTCGACATTTTTTCGAATAAAATATTTTTCCACACGTTCTATAAATTTTAACGGGCTACCTTTTCCCCATCGTATTCTGGTAATTTTAAATTATGATTGGGAAGTCTATAAATTATTCATGTTTCTGAGACATACTTGTCGCACTATGAACTACCTCTTTGTTTACATCTTTCATTGTTATACTTGACCGAAGGTTTATCATTCACCTCTCTAAGCTGACTAAGTTGATTACGGACAGTTTCGTTTTCCTTAACCATTTTAGCGCGTTCAATTTGTTTTTGTTGGGTACCAATGCTTCCTGGGTACCAAAATGGGGTTGTTTCAAAGGCTAAATACAAATGATACGGTCCAATATTTACTGACATGGTATAGCTTTTCTTTTTAAATTGACTACCACAGATAAAAAGAAATATTACTTACCCCTACTGGGCGATTTGAGGTTTTACTCTCTCTCGCGAGCAGAGAGTACAATTGTCTTTTTTGTGACGATATCGGTGCGTCTCTATAGTCGACGGCGTCCGGCAAGCGAGTGAATTTATCCCCGCGTACGGCAGCACTGGCTGCTGCCCCATCGCCATCCCACATATAAATAAACACAGACGCAAATTCCTATGCTTATAAACACATTTATACACTCATCCTTCGCAGTGTATTATATATACACTATTACGCCTCTCTAATAACATTCGTTACAATGAAAATAGACAATATTATTTGGTTATTGATTAAGATCGTTGAAAATTGTTTTTTTTTGTTATGTTACGGCAAAGTGAGATAAGAATATATTTCAATAAATGTCTCTTTATATAGTTATTATACCTACAAAGTATAGGTTTGTCGGTAAATAATTTTTTAGCTATAAGATATTATCTTTATCATATCTATATATTTATGCAAATATATTCGCGTAATTGTATGATACCTACACATTTAAACTGTCTATATGTCCATGAAAAAGATCCACACCTTTGGCATACTTTTATGGTTCTTACATAAAAACATGGCATATCACTCTCTCCTCTGTTGACGAATATCTCACTCCCAACGACATAACACTCAGACCAAATAAAACGTTCCCTGTTCTACCTTCAAAATGTCACACTCCCAATCTCTTAGCAAGCATCTCGCATGCCACGAACTCCATTCGAACATACACCATCCTCCATGACTAAGTTATCGAAACCCTTTTACGCGTGTGCGTGGGTGCTTCGAATTCCCAACCTGCTATATCACAGTAAAAAGAGCCGCGACTCCGTCATCTTGCGCGAACGCAGCGTCAAACAACGGACGTAAAAGTCCACGACGAGGATGAAGGAGGAGAAAATTCGCGAAAACGGACTGGCTGAAACCCTTTCTAGCGTGCATTACGAATTCGAAAGCGAGTCGTTCTGCGGAGTAAGTATACACACCGAAGACGACATGACACGGTGGCGGCCCTTTTACGAGGCGCTGTACTTTGCGCTCGTCGCGAACAGTCGCGAAGTGGATCTTTCATGGTCCTCGGTGCTGTCGTTGTCGACGTCTGTATATAAGGAAAGGCGTAAAGTACGCTCCGTATAAAACGTAACTTCGTTACGCGGAGACGAGGCGTGTATTGCCGAGGTGCTAAGGGTATAGCGCCTGCTTATTTATGAATTTATTAGATGGCAAGGATAAGGGCTGCGTCGGTGTGCGAACGCGCACTCCTTATGTTTCGCCGGAGTCGGAATAATTTCGGGATATATGCTACGGTAAGCTTTTTGATGAAACTTAATTAACGGTGGCGCGATGAAAGCGAGATTCTGTTAGTAATGGGGTAAGTGCGCAGGCAGCGTAAGTGAAAAGCCAGGTTGTAGTGAAATAATAAGGATCATTAGGACTGAAATAATATATATATATGAGTGTTTCAGAAAACAGAATTTTAAATAATATGGAATGAACGACTCGCTTAATCCTGTGTTTGGAAAATGCTATGCTAACAGTTGCTTTGCAATTTCCAATTGGTATAGAACGAGACTTATATTGTGTTTGAATTATTTTCGTTCTTATAAGTTATACAAAGCTGTTTTATAAATCATATTTATGACTATTTTCGTAAATGCAAGAAATTTTTTGTGGGTTAATGATCATCTTCTCGATGGATGATGTATGAGTGACTTTCACAGGTGAGTCGCAAAATAATATTGAAACGCCATTTTTCTTGGATAGATTTGGCATGCAAATAAATATTGAGGTAAAGGCTAAAGATCCATATTCATATGATTATGTTATTATAGTTATTTAATAATATAAAATGTAATAACAAAAAATTTAAGCAAGAAACTCATTGACGAAAGATGGAAGAAATTATAAACATTTCGTATGAAGATACGAATCATTATGGTAATACATATTATACATTCTACATTATTCTAAATTAAAAAGATAATATAAAGTTATAATAGTTATTTGCAACATGTTATAAGAAAGATCCGTCAAGTGACGAT
>JAYJLV010000056.1:4123749-4134404 GCA_036873485.1 Torymus texanus
TTTTGAGTGATTTTGGTAGAATCCGCAAAACATATCGACATTCTAGAATTACGTCGGTATATCACATGGCGTTAAAGGAATTAAATTTTTAAAACATTCAAACTCATCGTTATTTACATGAAAAACGCCCCCAAAAACGAATTGCAACATTTTTATTATCAACGCTTGCAATCATACTGTACAATGTCGGCAAAAACCATGTGTTTCATACAGTATCATTACGCGATGTCACGCTACGAAAAAAGTACAGTGTACATGCGTTGTAAGTACGCGTACTTATACCCATCATACGGGTGTGTTAACTGCACAGAGAATAAATTTTCTCTGCCCCTCCCTGCACTTTCACTGTACGCTACGTGCACGTGTGACTGCGCGCTTCCATTAATGACCCGACATCTGCTGTTTCTCCTCCTTTTTTTATAATATACAAATTAAGCCTAATTTGCATACTCGAAGACGCCCTATAGCAAGTCATAGGAATTTTTAACTATTTATAAATAGTTGATTAATTAAAGCGACTTCTCATCGTGGCACTGCTGTCAAGATGACACTCAAACGTGAAATGCGTGACATGGAATTCAAAATAACGACTGCTTATCAGTTTTGTGGCATCTTATTTAGAGGATTTGCAAGTTTTAAAAAATAAGAGAAGTTAATATGCATGCTAATTTCATTATTTCTCGTATTAAAAGGGTGATTTTGTATTACAAAAAGTCTGATGATAAATGATGACTCACCTTTTCAATGCACAATCAGATTGAAGGTATTTAATTGAATAATAAATATGTGTTGATTCGCATACAAGCGTGAAAATATAATTATCAAATGAATATTTTGTAAAAAAAATTAATTTCTTTAATAATTCTTAAATCTTTTACATAACTCAATAATTATCTACTGATGAAAATATCTCTATCAAAATATTGGTTAGCATCTTAGTAAATGACTTTGTAAACTAATTCATCATCTATAAATGTAAATCTTTAATAAAAAAGAAATAGTTTTCTTAAAAAAGACTGAAGTAAATTCATTTTCCGTACTCTTAAAGGATCGAAATATAAACGAAAAAAGTTATTTTTTGACTTGATACTGCTACTTCCTCACTTGCCATTTTTTTTCAAAATTGAAAATAGCATACTTTTTCAAAATAAAATCTGGTTTTTTCGTTGACAAATAGTTTTTTAAGCCGATTCAACATTAATTTGAAAAATAATACTTATTTTATTTTGAGATAAGTTACATTTCATCATAAATGTTGACAACTATATTGCTTAATAATACCACGAACTTATCTGGCACGACTGACAGATTTATTTAAAATAGAATAAAATTTATTTAAAGTAAATAAAATTAATATTCAATTTTTACAATCGAGTAGTCATTATCGAGGGTTACTAAAGTCAATTATGAGATATCTTATTGAATACTTAAAAAAAAAAGGTAAAACATGCATAGTTAAAAATACGATTTTATAACAGCAATATATTCCATACTATTCTTGTTCGAATTTCAGCTATTTTCCTAAGATATCGCAAAAAGCTCATTCGAATCAGACTCTACGATGAATAACGCCGGAGTATCCAAAATGTGCCGCAGTAATGCTATAACGACGCTAATTTACATAGGGAAGAACATTAGTTAATTACGAGATGACGTATGACAAATGATTGGTAATCTTGCGCAGGACTGCAATTTACAGCGCGTTACCGCTAAGCCAAAAGTTATTGCCCAGATCATCGTTAAAACTGGAACTGTATCAGTCAGGTACGAAAGCCAATTCAGTCCCTCTGCTGCAGTGTTTGCTGTAACTCTGTAGGCGCCCGTATAATAGACTAACAATTCGCACATCGCAGGTAACCTGTAAATTTGCATTATAGCACGATATAGGATGTAATAGGCTCCTTAAATTACAGTCTCTAAGTTATTGTACGTAAAATATGTTAAATTATATAATGAAATGTAAAATTACATTTTTTTACTATTGAACTAATTTGTGTAATTTCATTCAAATATAGTTTTTGTAGTTGATAAGTGAAGGTGCCGTTATAATAATTCCTTTCTCACTTTATTTTTAAAAACTACCAATACTTGTTGTCAAAAATATGAATTATCTATTTCTAATATGTATTTAAATTCTAATATTTTATAAGAGGAAAATATTGTCATGAATATATATATAAACCTAAAATATATTGAAATCCAGAGGCACGACGTGAAAATGCAAGAAAGCGGAAAGAAAGGAATATCGTTCGCAAGTTTCGATATTATGAATATAGTATATAGTTATTACGCTCATTCAGGAGTCAGCTGACGCCGCGAGATAAAGCATGAGCAGAGTTTTCCAGTTGTTCATTCTCCCTGCCGCCAGCCTCCCGCCTCATCATCGCGCAAACTGCTCTCCCATTGGCGCTTTTTTCATATATCCGCACCAAGTAAATCCATATATAGCTCGGTGCATCATCAAGGCGCGCGTGTATACGCGCTCAAATTTACCGGGCGGAAAATATAGGGAACTGGTGACACGTGACAGATAAGGCCGAACTGCATGACGAAGTGCATGATCGAACAGGCGGCACGAGCGCGTATAGAATAACAAGTATATACCTATATGTTCGTAGCTTCATTTGCTGCGAAAATGAAGATGAAGAGGGAAATTGTTCGATCGTCAGCTCGCTCTCTTTTCAGAAAAACAGCGCTACCATATAGAATGCGAAATTACTTTTTACGGAAAATGTGCGAGTGCTTTGTTGACTCGCTGAATGACGGGGAAATGGAACCGATAAAATTTCATTGTATTTTTTTCACAAACTCCTGCGCCGTTATTGTTGTTTTGTTTTATGCGAGCATGAAAAGATGCGCTTTTTGGGCACTAATGCCAATGCTGTTATTTATATAGGGGAGCAAATTTAATGATACCAGTGAGATTGAAACAATGACGACTATACATATATATCATTTTACAGGGTATTTTTTAAATGGTGGACGATACACAATATTTGATTATTAAGCTTTTATATTCTTTTTTTTTTTTTAATATTTTAAAGTAAATATATAATCATTAATAAAATTGATGATTCGTGTGTTTCCAATCGATGGAAACATTTTAGCTTGAAAAAACTCTGGCAGTATACTATCAAACAGATTTAATCTAGATGTTCATGATATCAATTTCATTTCCTTTGGAAAACTTGCGAAATTATACAACAAAAAATTAAATCAATTGACATTTTTGTTTCTCTGGCTCGTAATTTGAAATATGTGACATCATTCCGGAATTCAGTAAATAGAGTACCGAATGTAAGTATACACAGAGAACAAAAAATCGTTACAATTAACGAATTATCCTTTTCAATACTACACGCGAGTAGTATTTGTGACGAACACAAATTCAATTATTATTATGAAATAATTTACAGTATTCAATTCTCGTGCTATTAATAGAAATAACCCATTTTCTCGTGTCAAATTTCTATGTCTTAATAACTCAGGAATATCATTTTGTCCTTCCATTTCGCAGACCAAAGAATGTGTCTTAATAAATAAGGAACTATGACTTTAATATAAGAAAACATCTGAAACAAATGGTTTCTTAACTGTTAATGAATTTCTTTAACTATTAAAAAATGTTCGTTTGTCCATATCCAAATGTCGATTCGTTAATAGTTAATGACATTTCTTTAATGCAAAGATTCCTTTTTTCCTATGCATACACCAACAACTTAGGCTTCTTATATTTTAGTACAATAATTGACTCCGTTTCAAATACCACCCCTAAATAAATTATGCATCATCAACCACCGAATGATATATCGTGCTTCCCTTCCGGTAACCCTTTTAAAGTTGATTCGTCCAAAAAACTTTCTTCTGGCACTCTATATAACCCATCTGTAAATCTCTGGTGTTTGCAGCCAGAACTTTACAGCGGCAATCAAACGATCCATCACGCATCAAAGCCATCATTATAAACACACAACTCTATAGCTCGAATGTGTTGTCTACAACAACACGCGCAAAAGCGAGCAATCGCGTCTCCTATCGGATTGTGTCGTGCGGCGTAGCGAAGAGCACCGCGAAATTAGGAACTTCGTGATTTACGCGCAATTTTAGTTCGGTCTAGGCGGCGAATTTAACGGCGGGCCCAACATCTATCAATTTAATTGGGCAATGTTAATTCCGGCGACGATGGCCTATAAACCCGAGGCAAGTCGCCGCTACTGGCCACGGCATCGCTAACGAGACGCGCGTGCACGTGGGGATACAACTCGGCCGTCCGGCATAGCGTTTCACGCACGTATATAACGAAAGCTCGGCCGATTGCATATATATTGCAGTCTCTCTCTCTCTCTGCCGCGGCAGCCAGCGGCTACTGTTAATCAGTTTAGAGTTTATGTCCCGCCATAAACCCGAGGCTGTCTCTTCCTCTCTCTCTCTCTCTTTCCTCCCCCCGTCTAGCTCTCCCACCCCTCTTTTCGTCATTAATAAAAGCCCCACGCGCAGAGCCGCCGCTGCCGTCGCGTTGATAACTCGAAAAGTCGCAAGAAGATATCCCGGGGATCTCCCGCGAGGGAAAACTCGTTATACCCCCGCCAGGCCACGCGTGTCCCGCTTTACCGCGGTGCGAGAGATTTACGCGCGCGATTCTGGCCGGGACGTTATAAAGCCCCCGCGCGCTGTCTTCTTTTCTACGACTGGCGAGCAGAGTAACAGCAGCATCGGTGGATTTATATATATATACAGATATAAGTACCTCTTGCTTGCATGCGCTCGCGCTCTTTTGTTGCCGGCTTTCATTCTGCATGATGCGGGCGTGTATATATATATATATAATATTATTGCGAGGAAGTGGATGATACCCCGACGACGAATGTGCGAGAGGCGCGTGCTCATTTTCCAAGGCAGAGACAATTTACTTTGAAGTGCAAAGCGCGCGTCTGGAGGTATATTTGTGTATATGTGGGGTGTTTTTTTCTCATTAATTGGATGGGTGGAGTTATGACTCGTGTTGTTTGCGAATAAATGTTAAAGATTTTATAGATATGGTTACTTTAGTTACGGCAGGTGTATTTAAATGGTAGATAGATAAATAGGATTTGAGCTAATTAGGAAGCCATTTAAAAAGAAGATGATCAATCGTTTACACATTGACATGAATTGCGAAAACATATACTTCTTGAGAAAATTTGCAATTATTATTTATCAAAAAAAAAACAGTATTATTTATTAATAAATTAAATTGTAATAATAATTCCTGAGAATATGAGAATGTTCTACACTTACTACTCCATTTTTTTCTCGTGTATATTTAGTGGAGTAGTCAAAATCGGTTCAATTATAGTAGATTATATTTTCAATCAGCGTTGTCGCTAAGTGCCCACTTAACTGAATCTGACTCTGTACCCCGTGTCATGTCAAAGCCTTTAAAGCTGACGGAAAACTGACCAAATTTGCAAACTTATTACCCATAGCACACAGCGGCCAACTCATGCGTCGTAAACTCTGTCAGTCGCACTATATACAGGCGCGTGGTGGCGGCGGCGGCGGCGGTGGCCGATAATTAATAATCGACAAAGCGTTCGGTTAATTTGTCATTTCCTCCCATACTTCCATAACCGATGGCGCATGAAATCCACGCGCGTATATAGTACTGCTGCGCGAGCGCGTATAATTATTCTAGCGATATAATAATGATTAGATTACGTGCCGCTGCACCGACATAAAATTGTGGGCGTTATTAGGGAAAAGGGTAGCCGTGCGGAAGCTCAACGTGCACGCCTCGATGCCGGCTTGGTATCAGCCCTTTCATCGCAGACTATGAGGTAATCGAGCGATAACTGCCGAACCATCGCACAATTATAAGAATATAGGATTTTACACAGTATTATATATTATATAAACTCTTATAGGAAACAAATCATTTAATATTTTAGGAATTCGTACATTGAAAAAAGGTTAGCGCCATGACGTAGCTCTCCTACAGAAGTGTCATAACTAAATTTAGTTTATCTGATAAGTTTTTCTCGGAGATAGCAGCAGCTTTGCATAATAGCAAAATCTAGAATATCGGTGTTAAGACGTCTATGTGGAATTCTATGTAAAGTTTCCCCTAAACGGTCGTAGGAACGACGAAAAAAACATTTGGGGGCACGCCTCTGAACTAATTATTTTCTTGTTCTATGGGTCATAGAAGAGACGAGAAAAAATTTGAACCGAAGAAAACGGCCTCGTGACACTCTTTTATCGTCAAATCAATTCCTCTTATGGGAATTTAACATGGGAAAAGTGGACGAAAAGTAGTCACCAATCATCATCAACCAATATTAAGATCCCGAATATGCCAACGAGTTTTCCACAACAAAGCAATTAAAGTAGAAGAATAGAGCTTTAATTTAAGTAAAAGATGGTTAAAATCCAATAACTCTGTGCAAAATTACATGCATTTAAAAATCGCAAAAAACGACGAAAATGAGCGTTTTTTTCCAAATTCAGGAAATTGTCAAGATTTCCATTGTTTTTCGTCATTTTTTGCGAATTTCAAATACACTTAACTTTGCACAGAATTGGCAGATTTTAACTATCTTTAGTTTAAATTAAAGCTCTATTCCTCTACTTTAATAACTTTCTTGTGGAAAATTTGTTGGCATATTTTGAATCTTAGTATTGGTTGATGATGATTGGTGACTACTTTTCGTCCATTTTTCCCATGTTAAATTCCCATAAGAGAAATAGTCCAAAGTTCCAAACTTTTTTTTCCGTCGTTTTTACAACCGTTTTAGGGGAAACTTTACGTAGAATTTATATATATATATATATATATAAAATTCAGCATCAAAAATGTGACGAGCTATTGAACCATAAAAAAGCTTAACTATTGCATATTTCTTTAAATATTCAACAATAATATTTGACAAGTAGTTAATGTAATCAAATAATGTAATATGCGACGTGCAGTAGCAAATTGTTTACCTTTCAATATTCACAATTCAAATATTCCAATATGCTATTGACATTTGTAAAAGTAAAAAATTAAAAAAGACGTGTAAATATGTTTTTATAAATTTATTCAAAATATTATAGAAGAGATTTTTTTTCAAATTATATTTATAGTGAAATTACCAAAATTAAAAATGAATTATTTTTAGAAACACTCCCTTTGAGCTTCAGTTTGATTATTTCTTCCACTCCCCTCAATTATACGATTTACAAAACGACGCAGTCTTAATTGAACGAAAATAACGACTCAACTGATTCACCCCTTTGCGATAGCGGGTTTGAAAAAAATAGCACAACAACGCCCAATCGCGAAAAACAAAATAAAATCCAGCAGCCGTACGTGCCTGATTGAATTCACGTTACACAGTTGTCCACGAATCAGAGGGCCGCAGGCCGAAAAAACGTCCCTCGACAAACAAACTCACGGTTCGTTGTAACGACAGTCGCACGTCGACCCACCCTGCGATGCTTTATACAGACGTATATCTACATACACATATATACATATACCTGCGAGTGGATGCAACAGTGGAAGCGTGATTTTACAAATGATAGAGAGAGAGAGAGAGAGAGAGAGAGGGGGAGGGAGAACGTGGGCCGCGGGGTATTTCGCGGGAGCCAGTCGACGAGAGGCGACAGGGGAGAAATATCCTCTGTACACCCACGGCCCCGGCGTCCATCTCCCGCTCGCTCGCGCACTAATCTGCGGTCCAGTCGTAAACCGTTTAATTCCGTTTCGTGATAAACCGTTTCGTCGTTTATTGCCCTCCCCGTTCAAGTTTCAACTTTCAGCTGCAAGTGTATGCGAATGCACGCGTGTATGTGAGTGGGTGGTACGCGACGCAGGGGAACGGGGTGGAAGAGGAGATCCCGATGGACGAACATAATTAATAGATATTACTCGTTCGCATTGAATTTATTGCCCCTCGACCGATGAATGACGGATATTCGCGCGAAACGGTCGGACGCGACAGGGTCGATGCCGCAGGGGTAGTCATTTTTTGTTCGAGAAAGAGTTTGCGTTGGAAATTCCAATATATTGAAAAAGATTGATGATATAATATTAAAGTAACAAAAAAGAAAATAGTGAAAAGAAAAAGATCATTATTTTTTCTCAGATTTTAAAGGTTTCAATATAAATCGTGAAAATAGTTTTGGCAACAATGTTGAATAACATAAAAAGAATTTTTTTTAATTTTACAAAAATTTTTTGAGTTTACGCACTTTTTGAAATTATTCTATATACTCCTTGTTGAAACTTTTCTTCTGCATTTGTTTCATTCACACGCATTTTATAGCTATTATATGTGTCGACTACAGTGTAATAAACATTCTCGTTTGATAATAGACAAAACTAGAAAACAGTGTTTCATAAGCATCGTTATAGAAATGATATTATTGAGAGATCATTTACATTACATTTGCAAACATTATGTATGCATTCGTAAAAAAACTTTTTACCACGAGAAGAAGGCGATAAAAAAGTTCGTACACGCTCACCCGCGCGTCGTAAAAACGAAAGTTTTCTTCGTATGGGTTATTTACTGGATAGCCAAGAAATCATTGATTCCATTACGGAGAGTGAAAGAGTCATTAGTTAAAGTTTATGCTGATGATAATTGAACACGAACACCGGGTACGTCAGGACACGCAATCTATTCTCTATTTCAATGCCGCTGTACTCTCATTACTTTCAGTGCATACGTGCGACGGTGACGGCTGAGCGTGTGTACAGCGATCCGATAGCATCAACGCATGCCTGAATCAATTATAATTATTTCGGAAATGTAAGAAATATATATATGTAAGGAGTAAATAATTAAATATTCTATTTATATTCATTGATCTTATGGGATGTGGAATGTCTGTTTGCAGTATTATACAAAATCCAATGTTTTGTTAATATCTATAACACATATGAAGTCACACAGAATTCATAAATATAAGTTGTTTCCTAAAATCTGTTTCATCTTTTTCGTTTAATTTTATTTCTATTTTTTTCAATTGAATCGACAATAATGTTGAAAATAAAATAATGTACATCGGCATTATGTATAGTTATAGTGTATATGCGAATAATCAATCGTTTCACACTATAACCGTCGATAAACAAAGGCGTGACCGTTATTTCTTCTTAACGCATTCTCATAACCGTTGATTGTATTCAACTTCTGATTCCCCAATACATATTGTAAGCTCTACAGGCCATGACACAGACCGATTACGCACTTGATTTACACATAATAATTATACTGTATAATCTTGCGTCGCTCGTGACAACATCAATTGAATAATCATGCAACAGCACGAAATCCAAACTCCCTGAAAATTGGTACAATATAACCTGCTTAAGTACGCTTATACAATCGCCTAAACTAGTCACTTATCTGCATTACCCTACGAATGAATCGACGCATTCTTCGCACGCATCGACGGCACGCTTGCGCTCTTGCACTGATTCACAATGAACCAAGTCCATCGAGAGCAAGGAAAATTTACGAGCTTGCATTGAAATTCGATTCGACAGCCCCGTGCGAACCGCCGCACGCGTGAGAGTATGCGAAAAAAGTGCACGTCGCACGCGCTGGCGTTCATCAGCTAAGTGCACCCGCAGCTAACTGCTCGCGAACGCGTGCGATTTGTTTTAGCGAATGAAAGGGGAAGTGGAATTCGCCGTCAAGGCATATAGCGCACTTTCGAGCGCGCTTGTTGTGGGTGGAGGCGCGTTCGCGTGTTCTAGCCACCAACCCATTATGCACATATATACCTATATGTACATACGTAGTGCGCGACTGTATACGTGGAGCGAGTTTCAACGGGCTGGCAATCTTCGCTTGCATTGTTTGGGGGTATGTCAGGTTCTCTCGTCGGTGGGATTGGCTATGTTATTGGATTTTTTCCCCGCCATTGTTTTAACGACGCTCTATTTATGATTCTATTTCGGAGCTAATCGTCGAGAGGAACTTATAAGAGCGCGTGATTGTATAATTAAAGCATACACGATTTACTTTGTAATACTTGGAACATTAACAGAGACCAGACTTAATGTTAACGTTATATTAATGTTAGTTTAAATTCTGAATCATCTTTATGGTCGACCGAAAGTCAGGTAAAGATAAAGGAGGATGTACCGAAGCTTTCAATAGATGAACTATTGCAATTTATTAAAAAGTGTACTCATTGTCATCATCTTTCATCAGTAGTGTTACTTAATAAATCCGTGTAGGTAACTTATAATAGGGGAGAACGGGGCTGGTTGGCTGACCTTGTACATTTCATTTTTTTGCAAAAACCTATGAATTTAATTAATAAAAGCTTTTTACTATTCCAAAGTATTCCATCTAAAAGTATGCCTATGATTTTTTTCAAACATATAAAATGATCCCTAAAAATGTTAAATATGAGTTTTTAACCACGCTATTTGTGGCCAACTTACCCCGTTTACGGGGTAATTTGGCATACAATGAATTTTAGAATATCATACAAAAATTAATTATGTTACTTTATTGATTATGTGAAATGCCAACTTCCCCCCACAAAAAACCTACCAACATTGTACTTCTCTGCCTCGTCATCTAGATCAAAATATAGTATCGCTACTCACCGTACGTTTTTGTCACAGGTATTTAAAGCATAAAAAGAAAACTTCACTATGCTCTCTCGTT
>JAYJLV010000056.1:4138275-4171898 GCA_036873485.1 Torymus texanus
GTTACGCACCGTGGCAGCTGCGGCGCTCAAACGAATGACATTTATTCACTTAAATAAAAATAGTTATTTAGACCTTGAACTCGTAAACACTTTAACAAAAACTGTACATTATAAACGTTTATTACAAACACAGAAAATCGGGATAGTGTTTTTCAGAGAACTGCAATTCATGTTTGAAACTCTGAATGCAAAATAAGAGGTTTTACGTTATTTTCACCAACGTGATATGGATATTAAATGATCTCATAATAACAGAATTTGCTTATAACTCTTTTATAATTAAAAACTAGAAAAGATGATCTTGCATCTGCTTTTTTCAAAATTGAAAAATGTTGATTCCTTGCAAAGTTATCGAACTTCAAAGTTGAACATCGAAAATACGACGAAATATGTACGTAGTCGAACAGTCCATTTCAGGGATTAAACGCTGCATTTTTTTCTCAACTTTGAGCTTTCATAACTTTGCAAGGAAGCAAAATTTTTTAATTTTTAAAAGAGTAAATGGAAGTTTATCTTCTCTAGTTTTATTTTATATTTTTAAAATGATAGCCACGACTTTTCAAAGTAATTTAATTTGAAAGTATTTATTTTGAAAAAAGCCTTAAAAAATGCTTCTTTTTTAAAACGGTAACTATTTTACTTTGAAAAACCTTAAGTATCATTTGAAAATAGAAAATAAAACTAGAAAAAAGGACCTTCTATATACTTTTTTAAAAATTAAAAAAATGTTGATTCCTTGCAAAGTTATGAAACTTCCAAGTTGAGTAAAACTGCAGTGTTTAATCCCTGAAATTGACTGTTCAACCGCGTACATATTTCGTTGCACTTTCGATGCTCAACTTTGAGCTTTGATAACTTTAAAAAGAATCAACATTTTTGAGTTTTAAAAAAAGCAAATGAATGCTCATCATCTATGGCTTTTAATCATAAAAAGCTTCAAGCAAATCCTGTTATTATGAGATCATTTAATATCCATATCACGTTGGTGATAATAACGAAAAACCGCTTATTTTGCATTCAGAGCTTCAAACATGATTTGCAGCTGTCTGAAAAACACTATACTGATTTTCTATGTTCAACATTATTTTGGTGGACTATATTAGTTATAGAATGAGGAACATCACTTCTCCGAGGTGTGCTTCAACTGTTTATTTTTTCGTCATTTTTTGAAAAAAGTTATGGGCAATTTTTTGTGAATTTCTACATATATATACACAAAAAGAATACACTATTATATAGTCTCTTATATATACTTATATAGCTTCCTCGCTGAATGCACCTACTATACACAACAAATAAAGCTTTTTATACAGACGCACTTTATCCGAACATTTCCTCGCGCGCTATCTTTCGCGCACTCTTGGCATTTCGTCGACTATCTTAACGGCGACGTATAGGTAGGTCAATTCCACTCCACACCCTCGAACCCCGAATCGCCCTCTTATTTCGCTAGCGGCTTTATATATATGTTTTTTCACTATACGGCCGTTATCTCATCGCACGCGTCTTTTTAGCACGCGCTGCTCTATCTCAGTGTCGGATCCGCGCAGCTACTCTCAATTTCATTCCTCCCTCGTACGTTAAACCATCGAAAAGCAGTATAACAGTCTTAAATTTATCTCCGGCTATTCTAGCGCCCGCGACGACGAAAGTGCCCGCGGAAAGAATGAAGAGGGTAAAAGGCGCGTGAGAGAGTGAGGCATGATGAGAAAGGGTGTGGCGCAGTGGTAGCGATCATGCATCGACGAACGGGGGGTTATAAAAAAGAGGAAAGATGCGCGAGGCAGAAGAAAGGGGATATGATGGAGAAAAGAAAACGTAAAAGGGAGAGTGGGTGTTCCGGAATGAAGTTCAAATTTCCAATTTTTTTTGCTACGATAGATGTATAAAAAGTAAGTTAACTTCCGCTGAAATAGTTCTAATACGACATGTATAGAAAATGTTCGTATACATGCTTTAAATTATATAATAATAATTTTGTAATGAAGCAGTCATATGTATCACAGTATAATTAGCATCATAGTCGATACGATAATAATATTTATATCGATAAAATTCTTCGTTTCTTGTATTATGTAACTCACAGGACTAAAACGTTACTACACAATAAGACGATCTTCCAAGCGAAAGATTCGCTTGCAGACAAAAAGCTATAGAATAGCGGCTAAAAGATAAAGCGAAAATAATAAAAATGGACATTGGCACCGTTAAGGCATAACGCTAGACTGACCCCCCACAATCGTCGTTAGTCGTGTGTGTGTGTGTGTGTATATATATACTTCAGCACAAGCGAAAGCGAAAGCGAAAGAGAAAGAGAGAGAGAGAGAAATACAGGGAAGTAGAGACTCATTACGCGATTCCTTTATATATTTCCTCGCTCCGCGCGCTATACTCATTCCCTCCCGCGCTTCTCGCTCCCTCTTTTAGCTCCCGCGGGATATATACTCACATGCATTCAGCCTATAAAACTAGCCCTTCCCGGCGTCGTCTCGTTACATGCGCACCCCGGAAGAAAAGCAATAACGTATCAGGATGCGCGCGTGCACATGTAGTGGGTTGTACGTGTATGTAAGGATTGGTGTGAGTGCAGTCCCGAGACAAATCGGATGGCGAAAATCGCAGACGCAAAAAAAGAGGTCCGGGAATTCTCTTCCTCTGTCCCCCACCCTTTCTCTCTGTCTTTCTCTCTCTCTCTCTCTCTCTCTCTCTCTCTCTCTTTCTCTCTGTTTCTCGGCTTGGGGGAGAAAAAGGAAGCGAAGAACATGTACGTATATATGTGTATACGCGAATTTTGGATGGTTGAGAGGAGTTTTGCGCCTGAGGGGGACAAAAAATTGGCGATGATGAGAGACAGAGAGGGATAAGCGGGGATTGATTAATTGCCGATGGCATAATCGGGTTGAATTGCATGCAGAGCACGTTTGGGGAGAACTTCTTTAAGGGAAGAATTTCGCACGACTAGACTTCAAATTATTACCATTAAAAATGTTAGGATGAGATTAAAACAGTGTCACAAGATTATTTTCTATGGTTCAATGTTTTTCTTAAATATCTGTCTTACATATTACCAGATAGTGTATTTCAATAAGATAATATTGTAATAACATCAAATAGGCTGGTTCTAGTAATAATGCATTGTAAATGACCTTAATAAATAAATGAGTAATATGCCATATTATAAAACACGGTACACTGAGAAAAATGTTGTAGTAAAAATTTCCATATCTGATTGTAAGTATGGGACATACTTGAAATACCCCAAAAATTACCATAACTCGTGGTAAAAATTGTCATAAATTTATAGTAATTTTCACAGTGTAAGAAAAATTGCCATAAATTTATAGCAAAATGGCGATACATGTATTTATAAATGTTATATTGACCTATATAAAAACAATGGCTGATACTTTTAAAGATACCTTTTAAACTTAATTATTTTTTTTTTAGTTTATTGAGGTGATGATAAGAGTACTTCGATAATATTCCTAATAATCATATGAACATTTCTTACTTTTCTAACTTTTACTATAAAGATTCTTTTCTTTACACTCCATGTGCTTGACATATCTCAATATTAGCTTGTCCAAAAAGAGAAAAGAAACCCACAACCGTGCAAATAAAATTAAAACACTATAATAGTTATGATGCGACATGTCGGTTATAGCGTTATACACATGACCCTAAAACGCAATAAGAACCATTAAAGTACAGCTCGGTGCCAGCCAAGAGACCAATTCGACAGCATTTGCTGGAGGTCCTAAAAGTCCTCGTACAACTCTTTTTTCTCACCTCACAATCCACACGCATGCATGCGTGAATTCACAAGGCAAAAGGAAGACGAACGTACGCAAGAAAGGACTTTCGCGAAATATAAGTAGCTGTATAGTAGAATTTGGCTCCGCGCGTGAGGTGAGCAAAAAGACATCTTGAAATATAGCCTCAAGCACGAGATGACGCGTGATAATAAATCTCGATAAGACGCGTGACGATATGGTAAATGAACGTGAATGGCCAGAGACGAAAATTCATGAGGCACTACGGACTCGCCCACAGTGAGAAACTATATAATACACGAAGAATGGGTGGTCGAAATATTCTTTCACGCGAGCAGAGTCAGTCAATGTGTGTATGTAATATTTTTATTTCTCTATACATATGTATCCCATAGCCGCATTGAAAGTTTTTTACTTCTCTACCAGAGAATGTCCATTGTTTGCACTCACTGCGCGCTTGCTACAGTAACATACAATCATTTTCTTGTATAATACTATAATGTGAACAAAGATATCAAGGAGAGTTATATATTGCTCTGGTTTAGTAAATAAAGGAAAAAAAAACAATTGACTTTATAAGAAATCTTTAAATGTTTCGATTATAATTGAGTTCAATTAATTTGAATAGCTGGAAGACATACATTATATACCATTTTTATAGTACACAATTTTCCGTCAATAAAACTATAGAAACCTATAGTTATTAGATAAAAAGAATATAAAAAGTCATATATCTCCAATAATGCGATGAAGCGTCAAAACAAGTTTTTTCAAACTATTATAGGCCATAAATTTCACTCGAATACCGCACGTACGAGCAAATTTTCATTGAAAAATAATTCCTTCTCCGATATCCTTCCGCACGTAGGCGCGAAACAGTCGTTCTTATAAAAAGCGCCACTCGAACGTTAAAGCGAATTTTATTTCGTAATAACGATCGCGCTTCAGCCAATCTCTTCGACACGCGCCAATAAATCTCTGGAAAATCCGCGAGCGCGCGTACGCCTCCGAAATATTTTATTAAATATCCTCACGGCATATCGCTAAAGCTCCCCTTATTCGATTATAAAACATTATTAACTTCGAAAACTATAAATAAATCGACTTTTTATCGTCGTCCTCCTCCTCTTTCTCCTCTATACCGACCAACGATTTTCTCTCACTCTGCGCGTACGGCAATATTCTACGGTCAGACTAAGCCGGACAATGCGTCGCATTCAATTCTACGCGCGGGGGATAAACACGAAGAAAGAGGAAAGAGAGAGAGAAAGAGAGAGGGAGAGAGAGGGAGGGTGAGAAAGATAGAGCTTGCGCGCCGAGCCGGAGAGCAGTCCCCGCGTATAGGACACGCTCATGTGTCATTTAACCGAAATACCTCCGATGCGACCAACTGATTTACAGCCCCAGCGCCGGCTGGACGACAGGCGACTGTCTGTGTGTCTGTGTGTGTGTGTGTGTGTGTGTGTGTGTGCGTGTGTGTGTGTGTGTGTAAAATCGGGTATACATGTGAAGAAGATATTGGAATAAGGCGATAGATTCGTATATACTGTGACAGGTCCAGTGAGTTGTGTTAAAAAACTTTTGAGTAAAAATTTTGACAAATGTGCTTGTTGCTTTGAATGTTTATATGTTAAGGTTTGGAAATAAACTTAAGGAATCTTTACTATATAAATATAACAAGTAGAATCTAGAGTGTACTGCAAGAATACATGAGTATAAGTGAGAGAGAAGGCAAAACATAAACAAACATTGTAGAGAAAAGTGCTCAGTGCCTCTGTTAGTTGTGGACTATCGTCAAGTTGAGATATCAACGGGTACGTATGAGCTTTTGAATGAAACAGAATCAATCCGATTTGGTAGACCAATAATAAATCTAAAACCGTCTTTGATAAATATCATAATTATATGTTAAATAATATTTTTAATTAATTTTGCAGACAGCGTTACTAGAAGAAAAGCTACAAATATTCCACATCAGATCATTACAATGGATAAAAAGATGAAAAAAGAAAGCAATGAAAGCAATGAAAGCAATGAAAACAAAGATAACAAAGATAACAAGGATAACATGAGCGAAGAAGATCGCGAATTTAACCGCTTTATAACAACTTTGCCCATAGAAATTGTCATAATGATTTTGGTACATCTCGACGGGAGATCACTAGTAAACGTCTCCCGCGTATCCAAACATTGGTATGATGTTTGCCAGATTTCGTCCATTGTCAGACGTCGCATTCGATGGTACTTACAACGACTCGCTCGACGGCCTACCGCTTTTTCTCCTGCTGATGACAATAAACCGAATAAGACACTTGAGCCGAAAAAATAGTTAAAGTCATTGGAAAAATTGAATGTAACGAGGATAGTGTCAGATAACCAACGAGTGCAGAATTGTGATATCTATGTGTTAGAATGGAAAAGTGTTTTTTGTGATTTTTACTGTGAATTGCCGACATAACTTTATAAAAATGTAAAATCAATTTTATATCATCTATCATGAATATACAAAAATATTTTGAATTTAGTACAAAAGGTGTATAAAAATGTACAGTTATGTCAAACGTATGGTTTTTTAAAATTGTAATAATTAATAAATGTCACCATACGTGAATTTTATATTAATTTTTAGTTAGATATTTAATATTTTACACCAAAATGTAAATGTAAGTACAAAAATCATTTGTACTCGTAATTTTAATAATTTAAATTTTCCTATAATTTTAATAACACAATGAAAAGATCAAATAAGAAAGTAGTTTTTTATTAAACCAATGTCTTTTTTCCGTGATACAATATCATCGTACGTATTTCCGATACAAGCATAACTATTTCCTAACCACAACATGCGGTTTATCGTCAAATGAAAATCCATGCTCTAAACCTCACAATGAAAAGCTTTGAGTAAACTCTTCATCATAACACTGTTTACCCCGACGCATACATTCACAAAAAAATATTCACCTCACAGTTCGCCTCGTTTGACGCGGAATCACCACCGTATAGAAAACAAGTCCCCCTGTCCCATCCGACGAGCGGGAGAATAAAGAACGGATAGACGCGAGAAAGTATCTTTCGCTCGCGAAATCGTCGCCCCGTTCATCTCGTTCAAATATATTATACCTCGCAAACGGCCAGGCGCCAACGAATTCTGGCCATCGCGTCGCGAATTTATTTATCGTCCTGCGTACGCATGGATGTAGTGTATACATAACCGCTGGGATACGCGAATTCGAATCCCCGTTTGGGAGCCATTTGAGGAGTAAAGGCGTTTTCTTTTTTGTCAAGTCGCACTCTCGAGTTTCGTTTGATACGGGAGCTCGAGGGCGAGAGTTTGGGAAGTGCGTGAGAATAAATAATGAGAGTGCGACAAGGATACGCTGATGAACAGAGAATTTTCTTTGACGTTAATGAATGCTTGCATATTTTAATATGATATAGGATGAGTAGAATAAAATTATTGTGAGATTTTTGTTGTAGTATCAAATTTTATACATTTTTACCTTATTAATATTTGTACGTTGGTTAAAGATGAATTTAACTTTCAAGAGCACTTGCGAATTTGAACTTTATAACCGAAATAGCGTTCATCAATATCTAAAGTCAAACAACTTATTTAATTATTTTCGAAAAACTTTACTGTACATGATTCGCATCTTAATAACATTCACTGCAAATGTTGAAATCGATCGAGTGCACTTGTCCCAACGACCAAACTAAATAATACACCTGAACTATTTTATTGCCGACATTTCATACAATACGATCTATTCCGCAAAGTTTCCCCCGAAAAATCTGGTGCCCCACGTCCGCTCACTTCCCCTCTATCGAACAATAGAATAAACACAGGCACTTCTCGCTATTGGATCCCCGCCTGGAAAATCACCAGTCGAAGCATATAGAGACAGACTGCGAGTGAGAAAGAGAGAGAGAGAGAGAGGGAAAGAGATTTTGGAACGCTCGTAAAAGGAAAATAAAGGAAGATTCGCACTGAGCGACGTGTTTTCCCGGAGACGCATGTCGAACCGACATATACACCTATATGTATGTGTGAGTGTGTATATATATATATATGCAGAATCAGGTAGTATCTGTATGTATGTATATATACGCACGTGTGTGTGTGTGTGTGTGTGTCAGTAAACGGCTGCAATCAATATCCGAATGTGCTGCGCGTGCCTTTGGGTGGCACTTGCCATTAGGATCTATACAACTACAACTCAGCTTGACGTTGCGTAATCAATTACCGGCACCTTAGGCCAGAGGCTATTTGCTTTTAACCTACACGCTGGTGCGGAGACGGGACGAAAGATCGGACGAAAGGTTTATGTGTGGAGGCGTATCACTAGTGTAATACATCTCGAATGTCGGCGCCTGAGTCGACGTGGGTGTATATAGTATGAACGGTAGTGGTTGCTAGATTCGACGGGATTTTCGTTAGACCGCTAGACTCTAGATACACATGACGGATCCTTTCCGTGATGAGTTGAAGTTTAAATACACAGACGGTACTGTGGTGAGACAACCGCATTGACTGTAACAAGTGTTAGTTTAATTAAGGGAAAGTTTTATTTTTTTTCAATTAATTGAATATTTATCTAGTATATACTTTTTTTAATGGTTTATTTATACACATGGAATTTTCCAATGTGTAGGTATACCTACATTATCAAAAATATATTCACATGTTTGAATTTGTATACATTAGTGTAGTAAAAATCAAATTCTACACTATATACACTTATTTATTTAATTGAAATTCAATATTGTGTCATTTTCTCAAGAAGTTGATATTAATTACATGAGTCACAAATTAGTATTAATAAAAGAATATTCTATCGTTTTTAACTTCTCATCGCATTGAACCCCATAACCTTGCAATTGCATCAACAGCGACGACAAAAAATCAGTTCCCACGCCCGTTCATACACTCATACAACACTCAAAGAGCGCGAATACGCGGGGGAGTATACATATAGTCGTACTCAAAAAGAATAGCAAAATGACGTCCGATACAACTGTAATGAGCGTCAATTTCTCTCTCGCGCGCGCGCGCGGAAGCAGTCGCATGTATAATGATGCTCTCGTCATAACTCGATGTCACATCGTCACGTCAATTGAGCTCGAGTATATATCCGCATATACCCACGATCGCGCAAAACATCTATATATACTACTACACGTATACGCACTTACGTGTATACGCACGCCATATGTCGGGCAGGTCGCGTGCCTTCACGAGAGGCCGCAATTATACGTGCTCGAAAATAATGAACGGCTAATGCTGTCGTCCCGACGAGAGATCAAGGGATATATATATATATGTATATGCGGCCCGCCTCACGGGACTTATTGACTTTTCATTCGCTGCCCTTTCCTACATAGGTATATATATATATGCGTACACTACTTTTCGATCGCTGCTAAAATGAAACGACGGTATATATATTATATGCAATAAGCGTGCTTGACGTCGAGTACATATATATATATATATATATATATATATATACACACACAGTGTCGCGACAACGATTTCGCGTATGGGCCCCTCGAGAGTGCGCCGACACTATTTATATTTACGCGCGCCCACTCGATTGTGATGGCCAAACTCGATGGGTACGTGTATGTATGTGTACCTATATATAGGTAACACGCGAATGCGCTGGTATTACACTACAACTTTGCGGGTGCCTATTCAGTGCTTGTGTATAATACACCGCGTGTGTGTGTGTATGTGTGTGTGTGTGTGTGTGTATATATATATATATATAAAGCGCGCGCGCACAGACTCATTGTATGGGTATAGATAGACTTGCGTGTATATGTATAGAGGATTCGCGGATTGTGTGTATATTGAAGCCAAGGGGGAGAGAGCGAGAGAGAGAGAGAGTGGATGACAGGTGACGCGTGGGAAACCGAAGACGAACGTGATACCGGCGGGCCTTGACGAGCCTTTGGGTTCTCTCTCTCTCTCTCTCTCTCTCTCTCTCTCTCTCTCTCTGTCGCACTCGCTCTTGTATATGATTTACGGCGTTAAATTGCGCAGCAAATCCCGTCCATTAATCTTACATATACGTATATAACTACTGGAATAAATTGTGCACTGATACAAGAAGACGAGTCGGCATCGTTATATATACATGTACACATATATATATATATGTACGTATATAGATATGTATATGCACGGGTAGACGTAGCTTAGATATATATTTGCATCGAGCGATCAATCATGGCAATGAATGAGATGGCGCGCGTCTCCTCGGATTCGGGGGTGTATGGATTGCTTATGGGTTACCGGGAATATCACGTTCGCGCGAGATGTTCAATAGATTACAAGATATAAACTAATTAATTCTACAGTATTGATAAGGGATTACTATTTTCTTGTGCCCTTTTGGGCTATATATGATGAATTTGTCATTTGAAAAATGACAATAACATACAATATTATTTTCATACAAAATACCTTCAAATGCTATTGTATACTGTATATGTAATTTGGCAATTAAAAATAAAACCATTGTAAATTATATTTTCCTCATTATACGAAAATATGAAACCATAAAGTACCATAAATAGTGTACCTATTATAGGCTTGCTAATTACCATAGAACTCGATTCTTGCAGAACCGCGTTCACAGTGGAGTCAGGAAAAAAATCTCTTCCAAGGACAATAAAGCCCGCGGGGAATGAAAAAATATCCTCACTCTCATTCCGCAGAAACAAAACATACGCGCGCGCATGTCATCAAGCGCTTTCGCCTGAATCAAGGCAATCTCAGCGAAGCTTTATACGCGAATTTCCACGAGATGTAGAAGTTGTTCTTGTCGTCGACGACGACAACGCGCAAGAGCTCGCCGCACACGCGCGTGAATCTTCTCCTGGCTGACTGCAGGACAGAAGAGGGTCCTAATTAATGGCGGCCTCGCTGCCGCTGACACGTTTGCACTGCGCGCAACCCCTTGAAGCTCCATACCTACCCACCCTTCCATTCCACGTTCTTTCGACGCGCGCTTTTTCTCTCTCTCTCTCTCTCTCTCTCTCTCACTCGCGAGCTCCTTTCTCTTCCTTAATATCCCTCCCTTTTTTTGCAGTCACTCGAAAGCACCTTGTAAATATACTCGGAAAGAGCGAGAGAGAAGAGAATGGAGAAGGAGAGAGAGAGAGAGAGAGAGAGAGAGAGAGAGAGAGAGAGAGAGAGCGAAGCCAATTATACCTCTAACGAGCCGACTGCGCGTAGAACTTTTGGAGTTCCGATTAAACAGAGAGCCACTAATGGATGATCCTCATGCGCGAAGGGACGCGTGTCGTGTATTATATATATATATATGTATATACCTATACCTGTTATTGTTCGCGGGGTTGGATCTTGTAATGCAGTTGTGCGTACACCCACATACACAAACACACACACATACACACACACACAGCTTTGTTCTTTTTTTCTGTCTTTTCTAGCTATGCATGTGTATGTATATATGGGTGGGTATGCACGCTCCATCGTTGTAGGTACAATCGGCGAATTAACGGAGGCATAGTCCTTTTAGAAACGCGAGCCCGACGACGACGACAATGCGAACGAGGATGGCAGAGTAAATAGAACGATGCTTGTGCGGCCGGGATATACGAGGAGGAGAGCGAAAAATTTAATTACAAGCCTGACGTCTGTAATTGAGCTGCACGAGAGTTGAATAAACATTCGTGATTTTACTTATACGATCGCTTACGTTATTGAGAGCGTTTACACCACTTTTAAATTCGTGGATAACTTATTGCTTTTGAATAATGTGTTTTATTATTTACAGAAATGCAACAGCGATATAAGTATGTTAATATCCGATATGATAATGTAGTAATCATCTAGGAAAATGAATAATTTGTATTATTTTAGTAATGTTTTAGAGCGATATAAATATGTATGTTAATATTCGACATAATTACATTCAGTAATAATCAAGGAAAATGAGCAATTTATATTATTTTAATAATTTGACAAGAGCAAACATTTTCTATATAATCGAATTCTAATTAATTCCAAAACTCTAATCATTGCATTGCGCGTTGGCCAATAACCTATTAATTTCCAATGACTTTGAAAATTTTAATTTAAAATAAACATTTGTTATCGTTCACGTATATTTGCGCAACTTCAGCGCTTTAATCGACCGATAAAACGTTTCAGGAAAATTAATTTAGAGGAGATGCTATCCGGTCGCGCTTGTATATATACACACACACACACACATACACACTGTCCGAACACTATAAGAGCGAGCACTAGACTCTTCATTAATCTCGAAAAACAGACGGGCAAACAATGGGGACTCGTTTCCCCGCCACGTCTACGGCATACACAGGCGACGTCCACTCTCGCCTAAAATTCAATCCCCCGCGCTCGCGAACCTCCTCTTCCTGATGCAGAACGACGAAACTTTCGAGAGCGAGCGCAAATGAGAATAGTGTCTCGTCTCGTTCGACGATGCCTTTACCTCCTCCAGTGAATGAGACAGCCAACGCTATATAATATATAAGTTTCGAGCGCACCGGCGATTTCAGGATCGCCATGCTGCAGCGAATGAATGGCCGTGCTTTGCTGAAGATTTGAGAGCTGCAGCGACTTATATATATGTATACGACCAAAGCCGCGTTCCCGTCAACGGAGTTAATATAAACTCGGGCGTCCGCGGGGACAATAAAAGCGAGCAAGAGAGGGAGAGTCTATAGTTGCGGGTGGGTGGAAAAGGGGTTGAAGCAAAAGGTGACGCGGAGAAATTCGCAGGTTTGAAAAGAAGAAGTGAAGATGCAGCTGCAGCTAGGAGCTTTACTCTTTATGTATTTTATACAGCGTTTCTATGACCACTGTATATGTTTTTAAAAAGTAAGTTTTACGTTTGGCAGAGCTTTATAATTTATTTTCGAATTACTGATTCGGGTACATTGAGAAGGAGAGTGTACACAAATCTTCCGGAAAAAACGGATTTTAACGGAGTTCTAGAAATAAAGCACCTTAATCTCAAAAATATTTTATTTCTTTAAAAGTGAAAAAAACTAGTGAAAAATATTATAAAGGAAGACATGAAAAACTAAAAATTAAGCTTTCCCGTTAAACAATATTGAGTATATTAATTATGATCCATATCAAATGGAAATGAGCCTATATCACATCATGAAATTTCGAACGTTCATCGTGAAATACCGTTTGCATGATAGTATGCACTCACTCGAATGAATTATAAATTGAATAAGTGATAAAAGCTTCGCAGCTAATAAATAGCTAGATTTTCGTGTAGTGCAATTGACAAGTCAGTAACCTCTAGCACGGTGACAAATCTCAGAGAAACTGCGCAGATGAGGTCATTGTGAATGAAAGGATTTTCTGACGCGCAATTCCTCCCAAAAGAAAAAGAAAGTAGGTACCGAGTGGAGGGGACACGGGAGATCTAAAGAGCCATGAGAGAGAGAGAGAGAGTGCGGCGCTTCAGAATTCGCGCCAAGAGCATGCAAAGTGAAGTCTTGGGCTTGCGCGCGAAATAAATTCCTCAGAAGTACATCCGCTTGCTAGCTCGTCATTGCTTTTCTTCATTAACGTAATGGAGGGGTTGGTCGTCCTCTCAACGCCTGTGCGCGCTCTCTCTCTCTCTCTCTCTCTAAAAGTGTATCGCTTTTGAGGAATTTTATGAAATCGGCGCGCGAGCTCTGGGCTCCTTAATCTCGCGAACGACGACAGGATTCGCGAGCTCGCGTATATATAGCGACATCGCGAACTCTTTTGTACTATATAAGCGCTGCGCACAAGCAAGCGCGGAATTTCGCTGCGCGAAAGCAGAGAATGGAAGCATGGGCTACAAAGCCAAGTACTTTTACGCGCCTGGGCTTCAATTCGCTCGAGCTCATCGCGTTGCCGAATTTTCTATATAAAGGAGTCGCGCGAATTTTTTCTCCCCCGTTCTTTGACAGAGATTTTCGACGACCGTTGGGAAAAGAACTTTGCCTGCAGAAATTTTCATTACGTGTGAGTGTAGAATTTCTTGAACATGATAAACTTGAGCTACGTTTCGTGTTTTTGAAATTTTCGAAAGAATGCTTTGGGATAATGACAAAGGTGTTCTGAAAATAAGTCATGTTCGGAAAACAAGGAATGATGTCAGTTTGTTCAATCAAGAATTTGCTCATGATTTTTTTTTTAATTTTGTATAAATAATCAGTGTTCTTGGCGACCATATAGGTTTTAAATATTTTGGAATGCTAGCATAAGAAAAATATCAATGGTGTTCAATATGAAAAAGCGCATGAAGTCACTTGAGAAACTTGAGATTTAAAAAATATAGTCTCGGAAATGCGAACAATTTCAGGTAAAATTTTTATGTAGTATCTAAACATTTTGAGAATGCACTTCATTATTCTACAGCTCTTATAACTTTGAATGTGAATTTCATAAAAATAACATTTATTGAATTTTTAAATAAATCAAGCTATTTATCTATTCCACTTTCAAATGTGTTCCATTTTGAAAGTATTTTACCCTGAAAAATGTGTGTGCCTTTTAAAATAAATCGACAGGTATAATAATAAAGATATAAAATATTTAAGACGGCGTGAAATAAGAATATAAAATATTATAGTATTTATATATTCAGAATACAGAATTGAATTTTTGACGGATTCGTTTATCGTATATACGCATCACCTCTCACTTTCAGCGAATTCTCTTCTCGAGCAGCTGCGTTCTGCACTACGACATTTTTCAATAACAGCTCCAGAAAAGTTCAACGCCTAGAAAAAGATTTTTCAAGTGATCGATAAAATAACGCGAATCTCGCGTAAACGCGCGGAATTCGCGAACACTGCGTGCCTACAGATTTCCAGTCGATGGCATGCGAATATTACGAGTCTATCTCTGCCGGTGACATCTTGTATACACGTTCGCCTCATGCACAACCCGAAAACTTGACTCCTCCGTCTATAGATATATCCACTTTCTCCCGGTTTCAATGATGACTACGAATACGCACGGAAGATCACGCGAGAATCGTCGCGCACTCCATTCGAATTCAAATGAGACACACCTCATTCATGCCAGCCAATGCGCGTCGTATACATATAGCCCCTTCCCTTATAGACACTCGACGTGCACGTATTCGTGAGTGTATATATATACACACACACACACACACACACACACACACACACACACACACACACACACACACACACACACGCGTTATATGAGCTCCCATGGATATGCGTATTTTTGTCGGAATTGCCGCGCGCAAAATGGTTCTAGTTTTTCCCCTCTCTTTTTTTGGAGGGGGGGGGGGGTCGGAAAAATTCATAGCCGCGCGTAGAAAACGCGGCACTTGGATGAAAGTTGATGGAGCTATGAGTCTCCGATCAATTGAGTGAGCGAGCAGATATTGATACGTGCATATTGGATATTTGAGGAATCGAGAAGTTTAATTTGATATAAAGACGAAGATATCGTGATTCGCTTTTTTCAAACAATAACTTTTGTTTCATTGTAACTTATTTTTTTTTTTACTTGAAATTAACGTTCGCATTGTATTATACAAATTAGCTAATGTATACAAAAATTAAATAAAAAGTTTCCTATTTCCTTATGAAAAAACTAAATAAAATTCTTCAATGTAAATCTTACCGATATCCTGCAGCATTTATCGAAAAAGAAGTACGAAATAACTATTAACGATTATCATTTCTTACTTCTTCCTTTATATTGACAGGAATTATATGTTTCCCGCAAAGTAAATGTAATTATCAACGAAATATTACACCTTACTATATACATAATTAACGAAAAGAATGCGAGTAATGAGAGTAACGTGATTAGAGCAGTCTCCAGAATCTATATATGCCTTGCTCACTCCCTCTCTCTCTCCCTGAAAGCTCGTACGCGTGACTAGTGGGCCTCT
Source organism: Torymus texanus (assembly GCA_036873485.1). Classification (NCBI taxonomy): domain Eukaryota; kingdom Metazoa; phylum Arthropoda; class Insecta; order Hymenoptera; family Torymidae; genus Torymus; species Torymus texanus. Next base: position 4,153,982 of record JAYJLV010000056.1, read on the forward strand.
TGTAAGCACGTCTCTGTCTCACGCGCGCTCACGCGCAACGGAGTCAGACACCGCGTGAATTATTCAGCTAATTTCCGGTAAACTGAAATTTCACCATTGAACGGCGCACAAACAGCAAGTTATGGTGAGCGCTATAGCGCAATGGAAGATCAGCCCTATAAGTACGTACTTGCTGGAGCCGCATCGAGCTCAGCCGGAGGCGTCTTAATCAAGTAATTGCGCTCCATGGAAAAGCCGCGTGAGGCTAATACCGGAACGTGGTAGTAGTCGGCCGTTTGTGCGTTTCTCGTGTAAATATTTGATATAAGGTAGTTTACACGAGCTTTTGTACTTTTAGAAGTAGTAAATGTGATCACATACTGTATTGATAATTAAGCTTAAAATTATAGATTCGTTTTTTATTTATTTTCATTTTTTATTAGGAATTTTTTACTCTATTTGAAACTCACGCAGCTGAACAATCATCTGGTATGAAGAATATGAACTGAGAAGGATGCTTTCCTTTATTGAAAATGTTGGAGTAATGTCCCTGGTGGAAATCCAAAATATTTTCTACCTATTAAATGGTCGTTTAAATTAGGGACTGGCCATAAAATGGCCAAGTTGCTTATCTAGTTTTTGGACCGCGATGAAATGCTTTTTCTCCTAACATTCGAACATTTAATAGATTGAAAAATAAAATGAGTTTATCGAAGATTTGCATAAGCTATTTCTTATCTATTTTAGAGATTTTTGAGTTGGTCAGTTTTTTTAGTGAATAAATGACCAGTAAAAGCCTTATTATAATGGAGAAGAGTGAGAGAGACAGTAAATAATGACAATAAAGATATTTTACGAAATATCTATGAAGGGGCTATAGTAAATTCTTTTTTGACCTTCGTATGTTGTTTATATTTTAGTAAGCTATCAGTTAAAGTTGGATATCTTCCAATTTAATGTCAAATTCGTTAGAAAAATTAAAAAGACAATTTTGAGGTTATGTCAGTCTAGTCCCAATCTATTAAATGTGAGAATAATAGGAGAAAAAGCGTTTTATCGCAGGCAATTAACTGGCCAATTTTCCTACCCATTTACTAGGATTCTGGTCATTTTGCGATAGACGAATTTCTACCAAGAGTGTAGATAACGATTTTAATTATCGTTATGATCTTATCTATACATTTTTATTTCACAGAATTATTTGTATTCTAATTTTATTTTATTTTATTTTATTCCTGACTTCTATCTCGCAATAAATAATTAAATACAATGAAGCAGCAATTAAAAGATTCCGAAAGAAATACTTACTTTGTCGGATAGAAATGATATCTCTTATAGAAGACAGAGTTTTCTAATCATCCTCCCTGTACCTAAATATAATAAGACAATACCCCAGGCGTCGCGTATACTTACCTTAATTGCAAGCATCCGATCAATTTTCTCATCATCAAAGTACACCATCACCTTCTTGCTACCCCAAAATTTCTCCCGTAATACCCGCCTGTGCAAAGGCGAAACTTACGCGCTGCTCGCATTACGTATTCCGCGCCGACAAGCCGTATACACGCCGCGTGTCTACGCAACCAACATTCGTATATAACAGGCGGGGAAACTCAGTACAGAGATAAACGCAAGATGCCCCGAGGCTCGATATCTTCTTTACTAATTTATCTTTGGGCTTTTCGACTCGACGATCGGGAATTAAACTCGCGCGTCGAAGATTAAGCGACGAAGTATAAGGATTTCTCTCAGCAGCAAGAAGCTTTTAGCTCCCTCTCTCTCTCTCTCTCTCATACTAGCGCGAATTGAATTTCGCCAGCAAGCTTGCCGAGCTTCTCCCCCTTTTAACGCCCCGCCGTGGCAATTATTTATTATCGCGCTGGTGAAAAGGGAGCGTTACTCACGCACACTGATTTTAGCGATGTAATTCTAAACGCGACTTTTTATACCCTCTATTATGCGGGCATAATTTGCCACAATATTTCATTGTTCCGTAAAAATCCTTTCAATGATTTCTTACTTCGTTCGTAAATGAATATTGACATTATAAGCATAGATATATTCATTTTTTATCATTATTTATCTGGGCTAGTTAACTTTCTGCTTCAACAAAAACAAGAAAGTTTGTATAGTAAAATATCGTTCAACAACGTATATTTCAACGTAAAGTTAATAACAATAAATAATTCTTAAACAATCCGAAATCAGTTTCATTAAAGCTCCGAAACACTATTCCCCGATAATACAAAAATATACGACCATAGCCATCCTCACTGTCACGTTTTCACCCGAGCGTATATGAAAATTTATTCGATATGCCGAATTTCGGTTGTATCACCGCGCCCATATAGTACACGAGGGGAAACACGTTGTCGCGCGCTTGCGCACAAGAGACCAAGAGAGAGAGAGAATTACTTTTACATAAAACTACAATACGCGCTCATGATCGCCCACGTACAAAGCCTCTCGTCCCACTCTCGCTCGGGCACGCGCGAAAAAAAAAATAATTTACGTTTAGTGCTGTCATATTTTCCCTCTACGTCGAATATTATCTCCCTCCATCCGTATACACGTACATATACATATACATACATACACACATGTCCATGTGTAGTAGAAGAGAGACAGTGGACCGCGAGCATCGATATATTTCATCCCCACCCGTACCCCGAGTACAATAGTCAATTTTCTTTCTGCTCGATCGGCAAATGTGTGTCGGTCACCCGCGCGCGAGTGAGAGTGAGAGAGAGAGAGAGACGCAGCCGGCAGCAATAAAAACCCCTGCAGCGGCTCGCTAACCTGATATTCGTCCCGTGCGCGCGCGCCCGCCCCATTCAGCGTAGTCACTCGAGCGGCGTGCTAATAGCGCACCCAAGGGGCAGTCGAGATTCGTCGCGCTTTTCGACGCGACGTATATTACGTATATAAGCGAGGTGCACACTACCACCCGCAAAGAACGTGTATGTATATATACCTATAGCTATTCGCCAGGCATAGAATATATACGGGATATAAATTTTCGCGTTATATGTAGCGCGCGCGCACGCATGTAGATTTCGTGAAACGCGGATATTTCTATTGTGCGCCCCTGGCAGCACCGCGACTTCGTTAATTCGCTTGAGTGTGAGTATATACGATGGTTTATGTGTCTCTTTCTCGCGCGAAGAAGTTCGGCCGAATCTATATGTATATATAGCGCCATGGGTTATTCAGAATGGTAATCGAAATAGTGCGTTGAGAAATAGATTACAACGGTAACATTTATATATATGCGTGGATGCGTTTTTTCACCGCTTTCCAAATGTATTACTCTTTTTTATATAGTTTTTGTTAGTTTATTTTACTTCCTGTTTTTTAGCACTGTAATTTTTTTCACAAATTTCCAAAACAACTAACAGATATATTATTTCGTTCAAAATTAAACTTCTTTCATTAAAAATAGATGGTCAATTTTACCAGGATTCATAACGTATAGTAAAATAACAAAGCCCTGCCATTAAATCTTTCCAAACCCGATAAATGCACGATTCACGCTCAAAGGAGTGTAAATCACGTCCATGTATATAGTATGATGCATCGTGCGCAAGCTTAACTAAGCCCGCTAATTAATCTTTGGAGAATTGGACCGAATGCGGGGTGGACGCATACGTCAGAACGTGCAGCGTCCGTATATAGTATATATACACACACACACACACACGTCATGAAGAGTAGAAGAAGAAGCGGGCTCATTGTTTTCGCCCTCCCTGGCACTTCCCCATAAAGAAAAAGTTCATGGCATTCGATATTCAATGTAATATCACGGCGTGTGCGCGTGTCCACCCCACACGATAGTCGAGCCACATATTATATATACTGACCCCCCGGCGAGTCGACAGCGTCCGTGTATAAAGTATAATCGAGGCGAATCGGAAAACCACGAAAGAGAGAGAGAGAGAAAGAAGGCAAATCGGGGCTAAGCACTTCCGGCCGCATATCTGCGCCCCTAATATACTTGACGTAACGACGTCGTAAATTCCGCAGTGCTATGGTGCAATTTCGTGAATAACGTGAGTTTTCGAATGCGCGTGTATTGTCAAGAGTCGAGTGTGTCAAAAATTGGACAATCCTCCTTACCTAATCGCGTTAAGAGCCACCGTGAAAAATGTCGATGGAGAAAGCAGACGTCACTCGGAAAGATTTGTACGGGGTCTATAATATGCAGTGGACGTCATGCGCACCGACGCGATTAAATTTCGTCCAGCGCGACGAATTTTATACCTCTCGCGTATTCTGTGTCCAAGTTTTCATCCACGTGTTCGGCAATAAATTCCTAATGTAATTGTTACCGGTGATTATCCCTGTTATTTATGGCTTTGATTATTTGGGCAAAGTTTTAATTGTAAATCAGTATTACAGCAATAATTCGAGCGTGATGCATATTTTCATTACAGGAAAAATGTTTGTTCAAAGTATTTAGATGTAATTGTGTTTGAAAAGAAAAATTCAATATTTCACTGAAATGTAATTGAACCGAACGATAACTCTTAACATTTTTAGTTTTTTAATAAATTGTACACTACGTATAGCTCGAAATGAATTAAAATGTTAATCTCGTTTCAGCTACAGCATCTCTCGCCAACTGCACAGCCATTGCAAATCTATTAGAGCAAAATATTTTCGTTCTCCGCCAACCTTCTCATCGGCCGTAAATCAAGGGAATAACGAACTCTCTCGTTGGCTACTTTTTTTGTTCTATACTACCGCGCCAGATAAGAAAGCGCGGGAAAAATTTAGGATTCTTCGGAAGTTTATGAGTGCGTCGCGATAGCGTATTTGTATAAAGTAGTTATATTTATACTACCGTGGCGATGCACTCAATTGCGGCGATAAGAGAGAGAGAGTAAGAGAGAGGAGAGCGTGCGGAGCGATTCGCTTGGTTTACTGCTGTTGCGCGCCGTACTTCGGCGACGACGACTATACACCAAGAGCAACGCCGCCTGCGTGCGGGCGTGCAGCACAGAAAACCTCTTGTTTTATTATCTCAAGCTAAGTGGTTGCTCGCACGCGTGAGCGAAAGAAGAGCAGCCGAAAAAAAACAAGCCAGGAACCAGACGCGACTTTCGGGAGGAATAGGAGAAAAAAGTTTTATCTAACCGAGCGATCGAAAAACGCTTTATTTGTTTTCGAATGAGGCGTTGTTTAATTCATGACTATTTTTTCACGCGGTTCTATCGCTTGAATTTATTGTTATGTTAGATAATGAATTTTCTTTTTTTAAAAATTCAAAATATATATTCTATTAAATTTGTCTATAAAGTGGTTGAATAATTTTAATTTTAAATCAGAATGATAATTAATATTTCATTTTAAGAAAATTTAAAATTATTTATTTAAAGATCACAATGGTTTCAATCCTGGATGAGTACATGAATATTAGATTTTAGATACCTCTAGTATCACGAAATTTTTAGATACATTAAGAGTCACCAGATGGCAGCACAAGGTGGGAGCATCCTACTGCATTCACTGAATGCAGACACCGTGAAAGTTGATAGCATGGAACTACTTTCTATTTCATTTTTTGCATTATAAATGTTGTTTCATATCGATATTATCCATCCAAAAAAATAATAATTAATCTACGAATGTAATTTATATTACTGTTAATTGAAAACTAATATTTCTACACCGAGAAAGAAGTTTAATAAAAATTATTAAATACTTTGTGAAAATGACTATACTGTCTCGTAAAACCACCACAGACTGTAAAACCTGTCACGGGCTCAGCTCGATCGTCATCCGAGTCCTGACGCATCCGCTTCACGATAAGGATTAGACACTTGCGATGCTCTCGAGCAAGTATCGTGACGTTAGCTCAGTGGTAGAACGCGGGCTTACAAACCTCGAGATCGTGCATTCGAATCCCGCTCGTCGCATATTTTTACGCGACTTATTCAGTCTGTCCTCTCATACGTAACAAACCCCAAAAAATTATCATACTTTATAAGAAAGTTTTCTAGAATTATGAGAAAATTTACTATACTGTACTGTAAAATTTACTGAAAAATATAGTCATTTTTTGGGTTTTCACAATCTGTAGTGGCTTTACGAGAAAGTATGGTAATTTTTACAAAACATTTAATAATTTTTACTAAATTTTTTTCTCAATAACATAAGCTTATATTTCTTTAGAAACACTCCGATGAAAATGACGTAATGTTCTGGTTTTGACTCGTTTTACAATTTCTTAGTGAGTCAATAAAATATTAGTAAATATTATTACCACTAAGCTATCAAACTTTTTTGGGATAAAACTCGCGAATCAGACATTTTTTTTTAATTTCTTTTATTTAAATTCATGATTATAATATGAATATGAGTATGAATATAAAGAACTACAATAATTACTGACGTTTAAAGATAATTACATAACTTTAGTGAATGTGCTTGGAATCGACAAAAATAATTGCTGATTTTACTTAGCACGCCGTCCATTAAACTTTAAAATAACAAGTTGACTTTACTCTCAATGATTACAGTAGAAATAGCATTGTTTTTTTTTTCGTGTGTATACAATAACAATATTGTTTGCCGTTTTTTTTCTACTGAATTGAAAATGAAATTGTTTAGATCTTAGTAATACTGTTTTTATTTATATTTAAATTTAACCTAAAAAAATATGTGTACAGATTAGAAATATATAGTAGCGATATATTTTACATATTACCACTTAGCTATGACTGCCATTTCTTCACTTTCTGTTAATTGTCGTCATATTACAATTGTATTTCTTACCACTTTTTGTTCTTCTTTATACGATGACCGTGAAATATCACCTGTTCAATATTTCGTTTAAAATAAATACTGCGATAACAGCCTGTATTCGAAATATTATATTATACAATAATTTAAAACTCATTTCGGCAAAAAATCAGCATTCATTTTTATTAAAGAGTCTGCGCATATACCTTGCTCTGTATTTGATATTTCCGTTCAACATAGGCAATACAGAACCGTATTATTATGCATGAAAAGGTAGGAAAGCAGGCGAAACAACGAATCTCATAATCGCATTACCCCCGTGGCAAAACCTCGTCCCAGAAAATAACTGGAAAAACAATTTCGACTAATAAAAAAACCAGGGAAAAACCACTGTCGCGTCTCATACGTCGAAGGGAGTGAGTGGAGTTGCCCCGGGGACAAAAACATTCGCAGTCGCAAACCGTCACGACGCAAGCACACGTGCCTAACGTACTTCCGCGCTTAGATTTGCCTGAAATTCGTCGCCAGCAGAAGCCCATAAATATGTAATACTTCTCATATCGAGGCACAGGCGTGCGAATGCTCCTGCCTTCCTCCTTTACAATCTTGCGTCTTTCCTCTTTCTCTCGCTCTTCTCTCGGCTGTGCCTTTACGTCTGACTAAACATCTATTTCTCTCCTCGTCCCTTGCCTCGTCGCATAGCGCCGGCAACCCCTTACGTGTTTTTGCGGGCTCGCCTCGCGGCAATACCAAGGGGAATCGCTGTAAATCATTTGTCCCGAAAGAAAACACAATACGCGAAGAGGAGAGAAAGAGAGAGAACGAGAGGAAAGGCATATATGCAGCGCCGAAAACCAGTGGCGTGCGCGCGAGCGTCTCGAGGGAATATAGCCATAAGTCAACGTTATATTACCGAAAATACTTTAAAGTGCCACTCAGCGTGCGCATAGATATATGTACGTTCCATCGCTTATAAGCTCGCCTCTCCCTTTCTCACTCTCGTTCTCTCGTTCCGAATATCTCATGTATGAGAACACGCCTGTATATGTATATACGTATATGGAATCTCTATATGCGCGGCGCTCTTTGGATATGCTGTTAGAGCCGCGTAGCAGTAGATGTTTTATCGCCAAGGCCTTAAATGCCCGGCGACGCGGAAAATGGATTTTCTAATGTTGTGCTTTTGGGAGGATTAAGAGAGGAATACGCCGTACGCGCACACCCAAAGTGCCTGTTTTCACTGTCAACAGCACGCTTTTAAATGGAATAATAAAGATTGGTGTTTATATGGCGTCTATTAACAGATGATATGACTTATCGAACGTTAAGTTTGTTATTAAAACTCCCTGTATTTATGTGGACATGAATAGGTGAGAAATTCTGTCTCATAAGAAAGAAAATTTTGTTAGAAAAAATAAAATGTTAGAATTTGTTACGTGTGAGGATATTCTGTCAGGATAGGATCACTACGTATTTAAGGGTTAAGGTGTTCGTGTCGTTCCAAGTCGGTACTTGAAACGATGCAATGAAATACAACTTGAGAAGTATAATAAAGTGACTGATTTATTCAAATACGTATACGCCAGAGAGAGAGAGAGAGAGAGAGAGAGAGAGGGAGAGAGAGAGAGGGAGAGAGAGATATCCTAACTCGCGTTCGCGTCGCAACCGATCGACGTCTCCTCGTAGTCGCTGGCTTCGTTGCCGTCCTCACTGAAGTCCTCTCCCCTCGTCACTTTCTCTCCTTTCTTCTCTGATCGCCGTAGCCGGTCGTTCTCTCTCTCTTTCTACCCTGGCCTGATGCATTTCCTCCTCTTTTATATCCTCGCTTAGAGACTCTTGAGTGGGAGATTATTCTCTCTCGATTGTTCGTTTCTTCCCCCCTAATTTGACGTTGGATCCTCGTGCTGATGATTCAGTGCCTCGTTACCTGCTGACTTGTTATAATTGTTGCCATACGCCTTCGACATTCGCGTTCCGCTGACATTTCGCACGTTGCTACCGCGGAATCGTGCTGGGCCACGTGCCACGTTTATAAGTATTAAAATAGTATATATGTATGCAATAATACTTATATAACTATAAATAATCTACGATGTAAAATGAGAAAAGTTTGTTATTTTGATTGGACAAATAACATTCAAAACTTATACTTTAGAAATGTACACTCAAGAACCTCAAGCAACAACAAGTACCGAAAATGAGTTTTGCATAAAGCTCCATTTAAAATCGAAAACTCGCGTATCCCGTATACCTTGCGAGACACAAAAACAGAAAAAAAGAAAAGAAAACGATAAAGGCTCGGAGTCATGTACAAGCCGGATGACGGCAGTACGTTCCTTTGAATTTTCACTTTCCACCGCAGTGACGGCACAGCATATACGCGGAAGCTAACGCGCTCCGGAAACACCTAATTCAGAGCAATGAGCTCCGTACCCCTATGTATATATACGCTCGCGTCTTTCGGGAGTTTAATTGAAGAGCCAGAAGCGAGAGAGAGAGAGAGAGAAAGAGAGAGAGAGAGCGAGAGAGACAGGGAGTGAGAAATTGGCAGAAGGCAGCCAATTAGGCGCCCCACAATGCCTCCATGCTCGCTGCTGCAGCGCGCAGAGATGCAGTCCCTGCACACGACAATGATATTCGCCCTCTCTGTCTCTTGTCCCCATGCGCGTCTACTGCGTATTTTGCGATTGTGAGCCAGGGACTCCCAGGTTTTCGTGTGCCTACCGTTGTTCGGCGCAGGAAGAGAAGGAGGAGGAGGTGGAGGTGGAGGAAGCAGCGGCAAAAGGAAGAAAGGGTGAGCCGGAGGTACATGACAGGCAGGACTTGAAATTCAAATTATCGATGATGTACGTCATTGTGCACTCGATGATGTTTTCGGTGCATTGTCCCGTGCAGTATTTTGATTGCTTGATTTCTGTGATGATTGATTATTACTGAATTCATATGTCAGCAGAGAGTATATATATTGAATGTTTAACAAAGCTCTCAATATGTTTTATGAAGGCTCGTGGCAATGCTGAACAGAAACGGAAATACTGAATTAAGCTATTTTAATACAAATGGGAATTACATGTCGATATAAATCTGATAATAAATACAACTGTTAGCATCAATTGTTTCAAATTACCATTATTCAAGGATTTACGACTGAAAAATTTGCCTTATTTAAATATTGCCCTTTTTTAAGATATTAAATCTATATTATCAACTTATAGATTTTATTTATACAATAGTTTTTATAATCGAACAGTGCGTTAAATTTTGAGGATCTAAATGAGACTGAGCGGATAAGGTTTTAATCTATCTAAGTTTAAAATACAACAATGACAAAATTATGGGCATGATATTGCAAAAGTAGCAATGAAACAATTTAATTTTTACTAACTTAAAATTTTTCGCTTAAAAAATTTTAGTGCAAGATAATTACTACATTTTCTCATAATGAAATATTAGAAACTTTGTGGTTATAATTAAAACCATTTACATTATGAGTTCAGATATTTACATATGTACCTAATACATTACCTATTCTTAATTAAAACTCAGCGCTAATGGGATTAAATTGACTGAATATATATAATGTCTCGAATCTTTTCACATGTAAGGCATATACTTTATTGCTAACTATGGGTACTACTTTCTTTTATGCTGTTCTAAATATTATCAAGTTATATCAACGAGGTTCTTCCGAAACAAAATAAACACGGATAGGGATAGGTAAAATATACAATTTAATAGAAAACAAATGCATTGTTCAACGTAAATCAACTTGTTGTTCTTTCGTGTTCACTGATTGATATACTGACAAATTCTATGTGGATTACTTTTTAAAAGAAAAAAATCATAAATGTTGTTAAGTTAAATAAAAAATACACATAATTTTCACAATCATCTCAATGTTAATTTTATTAACGTTAAACGAAATGTAAAATGAAACAATGAACAAAGATCGTCGGAAAAGATATTCCATAGGTTCATCACAATCTTAAAGAAAAACCTTACTCTCTATAAGTGCTTACAAATACTAGCACAACATGCGAAAACTATTAATAATAGAAATATCGGTAAAACACAAAGAAAGCAGAAGAGAGCAAGAGAGGAAAAGATAGAGGAACAACGCAGGCAGATGCCAGGAAACGAAACATATTTCTCCGGGAGAGTTGCGAAAAAAGTAACGACAAGAGCAACGAGAGCCGCGTAGAGTGTGGGCGAAATCGCGGTGCCGAAAAGCATTTCTCGACGTAAACTAAAATAATGCTCGACAGAATCGAACAAAAGCATGAAATATGGACTACGCGAGCGCATGCACGCGCGCGACGCGCTCATAGTCCTACGGTAACTTATGATACACTTCCGATGCCGGCGTTCGCGGACGACGGGAAAACGTGGAGACGCGCGCGCGTACACCATTACGGCTTTTGGCGGAATCGAACACAAAAAGTGCGTCATTCTTCCGTGCTCAGAGTTCGCCTCCGCCACGTTTTATACGCTATCATTATCAGAGTTTTTGCGCGAAACAGCCTCTTAAAGAGACGACGTTGATAGAAGAAAATATTTTACCTTTTCTGGGCGGTCCTTAAGGAACAGTATGTGGAGATATTAAGTGTAGTATGCGACGTAAATTATAGTCTATATGATTGATTAATTTATGAAGATTCAATTTATAATGTTCTATGGCTTAATATATTATAGTCGAATTTATTTCACTTTCCTTTAGCTCTGATTTCGACAACGACTTTATTCGTTAATTATGAAAGTTAATAATTATGAAGGGTTTCTTACTTATCGATTTTTCCATTATGTGATACATTTACATATTTTTGACATCATTAACTACTAATATCCAAAGTACCCCAAGTAGAGAACAATTAAAATGCAATCAGACCTTGATCAAGATGATAACTGTTCTAATTAAGATACTGATCAATATAATGAATTTACCAAATAAATGTAGTTGACATATTAAACCTAGACTAGTTCTCGCGCATTGTATAGCCCTATCTAATAGTATACTAAACTTCAATACAATCAAAATAAAATTAGATAAAAATATAAATAAGCATTTGTAATATATTTAATAAATATTTATATCATACAAAATGATTAAAAATACGGCCCATTAGATCATTTAAAACGATGACAAATTTTGATAAATATTTTACAAACTATGTGTAAATTGAATAAGCTCTTTTATCTTTTAAAAATATTTATTATTAATACTTTTAAAAATATACAGAAAATTAACTTCCAAAAGAAATAAAGTTTTAAATCTAATGGGTCGTTATTTCCTGTAGGACCTTTACGTGTGTCACGCAGCTGTTTTATTAGGTGCGTGATCTGATGGGGAGGCTTAAGTTTAGTACAGCTGGAAGAAAAACCCGAACACTGCTGGTGCATACAGACCTCTGTGTATATGCATACTGGTCACTGCAAGCAAAGTTCTTGAAAAGCTCATACGACCCTGACTTCAGGCCGCCGGGGATCTCTCCAATAGGCAATTTGGCTTTAAAAATAACGAACCAAAAGATTAAAATCTAAGGACTACGCTTGAAAAATTTCAGCGAGATAAACCACCGAGCCACCTTACGATTAGGCCTTTTTGTATTGTAATCTTACATACCAAGAATGGAATATCTCCAAAACCGCGCCTTTCTATCTACCTCCTGCATGGTGTGGAAACGATAAACAATTATTGTATCAATTTTACTGTTTTCTTTTGCTTCTTCTACTAGGCAATATGTTTAATATTACCTGTTCAAAATGCGTCTTTCTATGTGCGTGATGTTTCGCGTAGAAAGATGAAAATCTATAATATGTTATATTTTTTTATATAAAGTGAGGAAAGACAGGGGGAGAAGAATAAGGCAGATGAGGAGGCGAAAGGAGCGGTGTGCATGACAGGGAGCTGATCAAATTTTTTATTATAACTTTATAATATAGATATATATATATGGTCGAGTCTCTATCAAATCGAGAGGTCAAAAAATAAATTTTCTTAAAACTCTCAGAAAATGTTCTGTTTCTTATTCCGGTTACACTTGAATATTTTCCGATTTTTTTGACCCATACTTTTGGATATATTAGAGGTCAAAACTGATTTTTGATGATTTTTTGCATTTTTTGCCGATTTTCATTATTTTATATCTCCTCAGGGAAGCATTTTTCGCGATAGACATAAGAATAGTTTTTTTTTGTAGAATTTTCTCAGCTTTTTAATAAAAATTTTTTTAAAACCGTACGTATATGCTTTCACTTAAATATATGCAAATGAAACATATAAATTTAGAAAATTAAAAGTCGGATCAGGACTTTCTCTACCAAAAGATTCATGAAGATACCTTTTTATTGTCCAAAAGTGTCCGTGTGAGTCCTGGAATGATTATCAATCGTGTTAAATTCTACAAAAAATAGTAAGAAAAAAGTCTATGTAAAATATTTCGAAATTTTGCATCGTTTTTGAGCAAAAAAATACGTTAATATTAAAACATTTTTGGACAAATTTCATTTTTAAATTCAGAATTTTGATTAATGTTTAGCTAAACAATAGGAAAATGTCATTTTTACCGACCACTTTCCCAAATGAGAGGGTAAAAACATGTGTATATGCGATCAAATTTTCATAATTTACTTTTCTATTTTATTTTTTAATATGAAGGGTTATATTTATATTACGAACATGGCAGTACTGCATTATTAATATGAATTTCATATAAAAAATTGATGAAAAAATTGCCTATACCTCTTTTATGAAATTGATTTTCAATTGAAATGTTTTTACGCTTTTCTACCATATTCTCTTCAAAGCTTTTCTATTAAAGTCGGAATGCGTTGAAAAAATTGTCAACTTCCACGATGAAAATTGTCTTCTCTAATTCAAACTAAATGCACAATCTATAGATATTATTGTTTAGATTATAATGTAGTCCAGATTTTAGCTTAATTAATTTTTATTTAAAAATCCCCATTCAGAGTATGCAGTTAGGTTGACCATAACCTCTTTAGACGAAACTACTGCATAATTTACTTTGTAGTATTTACCCTTTTGATCAAGGTTGGGTATTAAAATTTCGAATCTGTATTGTCCACCATCCCTCATTTCATAAACTCCCTGTAAAAATCGGAATAATTGTACTAATGACAAATTTGGCATTTTTTTCGAGAGACTAATTAGAATTATGGATTGAAAAAGAGGAGAAATAAAAAATTAGAGTGTTAGAAATGGATAAAAGTATAGCATAATAATTGGAATTGACGCAATAATTCAATAACTAACCTTTTTATTATATTTTGAACCATCAGATACAAGTGTGAGGAATGTTGGCATCAAGTCAAAATTCTTGGAATCTGGCTTAAAATCTGTCACAGTCGACAATATCAACTTGGGGTTTCTATAGCATGAGTCGGTTACATAAACTTCGACTTCGTACTAAAATTTTTAAATTGAAGATATTAACTTTTCCTAAAACTTTAGACGTTTGATTATTTTAAAGACAAATTTTAAAGTACTAACGTTCAGATCATCTGGGAAATCATTCACAATAACATAGCGGAAGTGAAATCTGTTGTAAGTGTCATTTTTTTTTATTATATTGTATGTAAAATCCTCCATGTAGTCATGATCGTAATTGTGGACTACGACCCGGGTTAGCTTGATCTAAAATAAAGTTCAGTTTATCGATAATATATAATATTGTAAAATTTGATAAGATCTAAAATATTGAATTTAAAAATGATTATCTTTTGATAAAAAGTTGGATTTTTATGTTTACCTACCTGTTGCTCATTCTTTTCCGTACAATTGTATTGTTCTAAAAAGATTACTAAAGCAACCAATACATAATGCACGATACGATTCATTTCAAATATACTAAATTCCCTGTAAGATGAAATTTATCGTATGGCTTATGGTACTACTTCTTACACTTTGAATACTATATTGACAATCCCTCTCTTTTTACTGTCTTAAAATTTATTACTGTGTCTATTGACAGAAAAAATTAATAAGCTATGGGTTGATACTAAAATATACGTCGTTAAATTATATCAAAGTAAAGAGTAGACCAACCGATTTTATTGGCGAAATAATATGTAAATGTATTTAAATGTCATAGGTATCCATCTCTGCTAAAGCTAGTGTTTGAACTTCTGAATACTAAATATAAAAGCACTTTATTTAAAAGTAAATAATTATCATTTTGTATTATCGAATGCCACTTAGTCGATTATTTCTTGAAAGCACGAATCGGCAAGTAATAATTACAAGATAATTGCCAGTTGATATTGTCATTAACATTATCTAAAATTATTCACGTACACGCACATACACACGCACACCTGTACATCCCTATGAACATTTCCTAAAAATGGCGTATTTCGATTCAAAATTACTAAACAACATTTCTAACATATTTTCTCGAAAAAATTTGTTTACTATTACAAAGCTTTCTCTATGAGGAAGCTGAAAAAATATTGTTTTATACATTAAAAAGTTAAAGCAGGTCACTAAAAATCCTAGACTAATACAATAATATTTTTATTTTTTATGTTTAATACAATAGTATTTTTTGTTTGACAAAAATTTAAAATTTTTCATATTGCGTATGCCATATTAGATTCGCCATTATAAAACTAGCTCTCGATTCGTAATAATTAAGTAAGTAAGATTTAAAACTAAATAAAATAATCATGAACAAGTTTTACACCTGTCAAGCATGTCATAAAACTACAAATATAACATATTTTTAGTTTTTGTATATAGGCCGACATATTGAAAGTTAATAACATACACTAATGTTGTTTATTTATACAATATTCTACAAGAAAATCCAAAAAAAAATCTAAAAATGTACGCATTTCCTGGATTTTGAAACTATTTTGTCATTCAGATGCTATTTTGAATTGCAAAACGATGAAAATCCAAAATATGTCATAACATAAGGAGGAAAATTTTGGCAACTGGATCACCGAAATCGCAGCAGACGGATAGCTCAGTAACTCGGTAATCCGAGTTCCCATTCTTAGTCCTCGGATGACCTACAGTCGAAGGCAATCAGATTGGCCATACTAATGGTGTAATCTGATCTAAAAAAAAAGAAATTGGTTAGCCTATAAGCATGCGAGCGTTAAGAAAATATGAACATGATATGAATATATAATAAATATATCATATAAACAAAAGAAATTAAAGTAATAATGTCAATATTTTATCAAATATTAGGTATTAGTACATTGTGACACCTGGACACACAAGTTTCATAAAAAGTTTCGATTTTTAGGTTAGAGTGGTATCAAAACATTTTAAATTGAAAAGTTATTCTTTTTATGATGTTGAACAAAATATTCTTCGAAACTTTCATTAATAATGAAAAATTATATTTTCTTATAGAGAAATAAATAAATGATAATTTATCAAAATTCACAAGAATATTTATTGAATTATTATTAATGCATGTAAAAGTTATAACTAATTGAATTATGGAAAAGAAAATTAATAAAGTTCTTTATGAAAAACACAAAAGTTTATTAACTTAGAAACAGTTACAAAATGTTTATAACTCGCTGAATTAATAAGTTAGATTAGTAGTTATGCCCTCGACAAGTGTCAAGGTTGTCGCCTGTGTGAAAAGAGGGCGACAATTACACGAATCGAGCCGCGCATGGTCGTTTTGAACCACGTGGTCAACTCGGGAGGTTTCTCGCGCTTTCCTCACGCATTCGCGCATGCTCTCTTGAGAAGCATCAAACGCAAAGTAAATTGATCTGCGCATACGCCTACTTTACGTACGCCGTGTCTGAAACAGCTACTTCGCGTACGCAAAACACGCACGAAAAGGCGAATTTCGCACACTTCGTTAAAAAAAGTAGTTTTTTGACACAGTGTGCGTAAATAGTACATTATGATACTCGCTTCGCTCGTGCGAAAAACGTCTCATGCGATAAATAATCACCTTACGCACCAGTGCCATAGAGTATTTTATACCACGAGAGCCGAATTTTTAAATTAAAGTTATGATTTTGAGGTTAGAGTGGTATAAATGTGTTTATACCACTCTAACCTCAAAATCACAACTTTGGTATGATTTTTCGGCGCTCGTGGTATAAAATGCTGTTCGAAACTAGTGCGTAAGTCGCTTCGCTCGTGCAAAATGTCACATGAGCGAAATAATCGACTTCCCAACCAGTGTCGAAAAGTACTATTTTACACACTCATATGAGTTATAAATGAAGGGTTCAAGAGATTTATTGATTACGTAGCACCCTTATACAAAATTCCTAACAGAAAGCAAATCATAGAACAAACGGCCAATACTTACGAGCAGCTGTCAAATTTCGTTAAAGTAAATTATCAAAAATAGATGATATTTCTACCTATAACAACTGATATTTGGGCCGATACGCAGAAATGTAAAAGTTATATAGGGTTCACAACGCATTTTATTGAAAATGAAACATGTAAATCCATCATGGTATAGGCGTGGAAGATCAGAATGAACGCCACACAGCTGAGAATATCAATCACTATGGTTAAATGGAATGTTGGATAAATGGAAGATTAAAAACATAGAGTTATTATTATCGATACCGAAAATGCAGCAAACATAATAAAAGCTACTATTGATTGCATTTGGTAAAGAGAAGTGGCTACCATGTTTTGCTTCCTGCAGTGGTGTTTAAAACAAATAAAAATATTTACTCTATCATTATCAAAGTCACTTTTACGATAAACAATATCACACATAACACAAATCACTGTTGACACCTTTTGTTTAGAATGGCATTTATAAACAATATCTGAATTTTTAGTCCCGTCGCCATCTTGTATGAATTCGACATTTTGATTCATTTTTAGCTCAAAAAGGAAGCAAAAATCCGAAATATTGTACATATACTTTTCTCTTGTAATTTTCCATAGAATTTAACTATATTTTTTCAGATCTGTGTAAACCTTTTTTTGAGACATCAAAAAATAGATGAATTTTTTTACATCCAAAAACGATCGTATCCCATTCTAGGATTCATACGAACCCTTTTGTATAACAAGAAGGTATCTCCATGAATTTTGTGGTGGAGATAGTTCGGATCAAAATTTCGATTTTCTAAATTTTAATGTTTATTTGCACATATGAGGCGTTTCATGTCAAATGTCCCAGCGCGGCGCGCGAGCGTCAAATCATGCTATTTCTAACTCGTGTTT
>JAYJLV010000056.1:4187976-4206249 GCA_036873485.1 Torymus texanus
ATACGCTCGAAATGTGAAATTTTCTCTCCTACTTTCACAGGAGAGAAAGGCCCTATTTCATGCCTGAGTTAAGAAAAATAAATATTTAAACGGATGGAAACATGTATTACCTTTTATGCTGCTCAGCCAAATTTAACGCATGGTCTCTCTTACAATAAAACAAATCAACCTATATTAACCGCTTCGTATTATAGAAAAAGTATACTATAAGAATCTCGAAGATCAACCACTGCACACCTCAATAATGACAACTAACAAGTCTTCTCTCATTCACCCCGATATACCACGCGCTATATACTCTTCCCTGTATACAATATATTCACGGAATTCAAAAGACCACAAGCAAACCACATTTATCCGCAAATTACACGATCCTACATTATATAGCATATAGCCACTGCAATACTCTCACTCGCTCCCTTCCCCATCTCCCATTAAATAGCCGTTAAATAACGAGAGCCGCCATATTTGCTACGAGGGCAACCCCTCCGCGCGGGGCCCGACAACGTGCGCGCACTGCAAGCGGATTATCCGACGCTGCGATACGTCTGCCAATGAGCGCTGGATTCTGCGACGTACAATGGGGACTCACGTGTAGGGCTGCTGCAATAACAGCTTGCTCCCCCCATAAATACGCGACGGGCCCTCATTGTATATATATGTGATGGTACGTTGGGTGTATATATGTATCGGGAACGCGTATTATTCGGGGTACGCCGACCGGCTGATGGCTACGTGCGCGTGCGCGTGTATTATGGTGAAAGAAGGATTTGGCATGGAACCGAGTATAATTATCTGCTTTCCCGCGCGAAGAATAGGTCGGTTCTCTTTTTTCCATTGTTTAGATGACTTTTTGTGGGTACGACGATGGATGTGATGCGGGATTATTAGCGAAGAAGGGGAGGGAAAGGATTGGTGTAGAGGAGTTTCTTTTTCAGGATGAGGGTCGTTACCAATACCTGCTTTAGGAGTGATTCCCGGCGAATGATGGATCTGGTGAGTGACTGCGCGAATTCAAGAGATAGTTAAGTGATAAGTGTGGTTGGAAGTATAAAGATGTAAGAAATATATATACGAATGAATAAATAAAAAAGTAGCTCAAAAAGTTAATATTTATTCGCATGATAGGATATAGCTGAAATCGAATAAAAAAACTAAAAATTAATCATATCTGTAATTGAAAAATTATATAATAAATCTAAAAAGAAAATTGAAAAAATTCTTTTATTTCTCAAACTTTTAAATATATCATTCTGTTGATTTTCAAGCATATATATAAATAATTGTTATAATTAAAGGAAAATTTACAGCTGGATAATGAAACAGCTATATATATTCTTACAAAACGTTACATCCGCATGTTCTCGTTAAAAATAATTTCTGTAATAATAGCACGTATTTTACATATTCATGAAAAATTTTTTCGTGCTAAATTAACAATGATTGATTTAAAAGGTATTCATGTACACAGGCGCAATAGATAACATCACCCCCGAGTATTTATATACACACGGTTTTACGTAATTATCCTTCTTTTGCGTGTGAAATTCCCCATCACACTTCCAGTCCTCCACTTATACACAACACATTCTCTCCTTATATACATACGTAAAGCTACAACATTAATAGACGTTAAATTTACAACAGAATTAACCGCAGCAACATCGCGCTCGCGTACCGTCCATCGTGACGAGGCAAAAATTGAATATATCATCGTTCTACTCGCAAGCGCGCGTATACATATTACGAAACACAATAATTCGCTCTGCCGCGTGCGCGGCAGCTTATAACTATACTATACCTTGTTTGTTTCGTGATTGTGTATATACGCGCGCACTGCCGTTATATATCTTTTTCAACAGGAAATCCTGAAGGTTTCGTTATATTTCTCCTACGGCGCGCGAGTGAGGAAACATTATAGACGACGTCAGCAGCATGATTGAACGCCACTGCCGCGCAGGAAAAGACCGATGCAGCAATTTGCGTCAGCTGTATAATATATACACTTACGCACGCTCGTCGGCAAACAAACGCCCGCGCGCAACTCACGCGATAGAGCGATCCTCATAATCAAAGGATCCGTAGTGATATGAAACGTGCGCATGCGCCCGCACAAAGTTGTATTATATGTTATAGCGATAGTCATCTGTATTAGTTGGTGTGAGCGTAGGTTTATATATAATACATATAAGCGTTCGATCGTCACTACCACCAGCACCGCCAATAACGTCGACCGTCGCTGCGGCGTTGTCGTTCTAATAAACACGCGCTGGCCAGGTTAATACTGTAATCAAGTATACACGCTCGTGCCAATCCGTTATATTTTAAAAATTCATGAAGCTTCGATCCCGCGCCGCATTGACGATAATTTCATTTCTCCAGGTAGGCCGCGTTCGAGTCGCTCGTATATATACTGCGTAGGCTCAATTAATATAGATGTAGCTGAAGCCGCGGGGAAATAATGGACTTTATTTTTCAATCCTTTCATATTTAATATATATGAACTGCGATGTTTAAATTTTTAAGCGCTGCGTTTTGCACGCTACATGCATATGTGAATAATTTGTTTCGAGCGTTGGCTTTTCTTTTTAAATCGTTGTAGCCATATTGTAATTTGCAGAGCTTATTCGCGTTGTAAACAAGTGAATAAAATAGTAGATTCAATTAAAGCGAAGGGATGAAAAATATCAAATAATTCATTGATTTTATGTTCTAATACAAAATATATAGTCAAGCTGGGGAATATAAACATTGTTGTTAGGGCGGAGAGCAAACGTGAGAACAGATCACTGGATAATGATCCTGCAATAACATTATACTACTCACGAACTTCTAGGTTCTAAACGCGCAGCCATAGTGAAGAGAAACCTCTCGCGGCCCAAGAATGAAAGCACCACTCAGCGGCTAATTGGTCCTGTAATAATTATTTACCACCTCACTTTATTCCCCTCCCACTTTCCCTCCCCCTTTGATTGCCGACCCTCAGAGTCAACGGGGGGTGAACCCTTGACTTACTGGTGGTTCGATTGTGCGTTCTCCAGTACATACCTGATGGTCTCTGTGTATACATGCACGTCCATTGCCGTCAGGGGAATCCCACTGAAAATTTCGCACTCTCTGATCTTTTTTACCTGGCTCCAATATGTTCGGAGAACTTTCCTTTCGTTGCCTCTTTCACTCCGTGGGCACGCTACTCCTGCAGCCAGGAATATTGGCCTATAGGAACATGTATAGAGAGCTCACTGATGTTTCCCGTAAATTGTCAACTGAGAGAAAGAGGACGAGGGAGTAACGAAAGTCAACGAAATCACGCACTTGGTTTCTAACTTCTTGACGACGCTCGGGATATTGTGACCGTGACGCCTGATCCCGAGGGAAAAGAGCATGTCGCATACGCAGTGTTGTTGTTGGATGCTGCGATGAAGTTTCGCGTGAATTTTTCGACTCCTTAATGTATAAATCATTTTCGTTGTAAATAATAGCTTATGTCGAATGTGATTGGGGAAAAAATTTTGGTATAAAAGATGAATAATTTTGTTTACAGTAAATTTAAAAGTTTTTATTCAAACAACAATGGTTTTAGGAAATTCATTTATGAAAGAATTTTAATTTTTCAAAATAAAATGTAGTTACAGTTTATAACTTCAAACTGTACATTAATTTATTCTCTCAAACAAATTTAATGAATAAGTTGTAAAAGAGTGAATACCCGTATAAAAATGAAATAAATAAATAAAATAAAAGAAAATCATTCAATTTTATAAAACTATTTATTTATATCTGTGGCTTCTCGGAATTATCGGATAAGTTCACTCTTTTGAAAATCGAGATAACCCTGAAATTTGTATCTCCAAATAGGCCTTTTTCATTCACCATTTTCAGTAGTAGCAAAAATATTGCCGTAACGCTACAATTCACTCGAAACGTAACCAGATAAGTCCATTTTTCAAATTTTGTGCCCGGAATAACCGAATAAGTCCATCATTGTTTTCGTTTATCATAGTTATCATTTATTTTATCTATTCAAAATTGAATGTGAATATGATGGCTAATATATATTTATCTCTTATCTGTTTATTTAAAAAATTCCTATACACTTTCAAATTATACAAATTTTAAAATTTTACAATATTAGTACAATACAAATACAATATAAATGGTCGTAAATTTAATAGAAATGTCAGAGAAATAGAAATTTCTTGAATAAGTTATAAGACTTCATTAAACAATTGCTAATTTTGTAATTTCATAATTAAATTAAATAATATGTTCCAAAATAAACGCGAACAGGACTATCAGATAAGTTCACAGTTCCCGGAATAACCATACAAACCCATACTTCTTAGAATTCTTACTCGTTTTCAACGCATCAGAAAATGTATAATCTGTTGAAACCAGCGTGTAAATGTGTGTTTTGAATGTGTCAATTGACTAGTCAAGTATTGCGACTCATCTCGTTTCTCCGGATCATACATATAAATTTGAACATTATTATAAAACCCGTTTTTCTTGGAAACTCGAAAACTGGACTTATCCACTTATTCCGGGAAGCCACAGATATATAATTCCAATTAAACTTTTATGAAAAAAAGTTTCATTACGTATTCATTGTAATAGATTTCTGGAATTGCTTAAAACTGGATTTTTCGTTAAATTTCACGTTCAACCTGCATAAAACATAATAATATCAATTCAGTAAGCAATGTATCACGAAGAATTTTTCGCATGCGCAGTTGCCGAATTAATATTTTAGCCCGCAACCACATGCGCATCAGCATATTATCAGAACGAATTCCCAAATAGAAATCAGATATGTAGCGAGGAGAGAGAGGAGTATATAGCGGGCTAACGGGAGCACACCACCGGTATGAATAATCAAATAGGCGCGCGGGGGTGTGAGCAGGATTCGTTCGCGCCATCGAGTGTAAGAGGGGCCCCCGAGTCCATTAGAAGCCTGTTGGTAATAAAATCGTGCCATTATATCAGAGCGTGTATATGTACGAGTACCCCCAATACATTGTCGAGCTCGGCCTGGATTACGGAGCGTGTGCGTGTGTGTACGCGTGATGTACAAGACCGAAAAGTGAAAACATCCCTTTTCTATTATGCGCTGAATCGACATCAAATTGATGCAGGAAGCCACGGGCATTTATTTGAAGACTCGCGCATGTGTGCTTTTAGCGGATTTTGAAATGGGGAAAATTATTTCAATTCATGGTGGATCTCGATTTTTAATGCATTTTTGAGGACTATTCAGAAAGGTTTTTTTGTCAATATTATATGATATATCATTCGAATATTATTTGAATAGAATTTATTTTCTTTTCTTTTTTAGTCTATTATCAAAAATCAATTTGTAAGCATCGTACACTAAGAAAAAAGTTTAGTAAAAATTATTATATGCTTCGTAAAAATTACTATACTGTCTCGTAAAGCCACCACAGACTGTAAAAATTCAAAAAATTACCATACTTTATAAGAAATTTTGCTAGAATTATGGGAAAATTTACTATACTGTATTGTAAAATTTATACTGTAAATATGGTAATTTTTTTGGGTTTTCAGTCTATTGTGGCTTTACGAATATGGTAATCTTTACTAAATTTTTTTTCTCAGTGTAAGTATATATATATGAATTATCAATATACACAATTAATTCTGTTTTCTAAATGCTATATAAATGTGTATAATGTATGTATTTATCTCAGAAATAAAAAATGAGAAAGCAAAAAATATTTCAATTAAGTGAAGAACCCTTTTCCAGTTAAGTAAATCCGCTTGTTTTTTTTTTGTTATTCATGTAAACAGCATTTCACATATCTAACGAGCATCGATTGCAGTGCACGCAACTAATCGATTTTTCTATATCCACATCGCCTCTCTCTCTCTCTCTCTCTCGTGTAGTATAGATCTATCGCGGCTTCCATTCTCTTACAATCATAAGGCAAAATATCTGGGGTCAAGCCGCGAGGTTGATATATACTGTTATAGGCATACGAGCTTCTATACTTGCCCTCGCGCTTCTTCTTACGTGTATATATATATATATATATACACACACACACACACACACACACACACACACACACACACACACACACACACACACACACACACACACACACACGCAT
Source organism: Torymus texanus (assembly GCA_036873485.1). Lineage (NCBI taxonomy): Eukaryota > Metazoa > Arthropoda > Insecta > Hymenoptera > Torymidae > Torymus > Torymus texanus. The sequence goes on from JAYJLV010000056.1 coordinate 4,194,108, forward strand.
GTACATGTACACGGTCAACTGTCATCGAAGACTTGGGGGTTTTCGCATCGGCGATGGATTACGTCTTCTCATCGCGCTACTATTATCTGCCCTCAGCGAGTCGTCGCAGCGCGACAAAATGAAAGCAGCACGTACAAGTGCAGCAGCTTCGCGCGCGCTCGGAGTTAATTTCATTATGAAGGCGCGCAGTAAAGTAATAACGATTATATTCGAGATGTATTACACGCGCCTTAAGGTTTCAATATTGTCTGATGTGGAGAAGGTTGTGTGCTATTGCGGGTAGGAAAGTGTCGGTCATGTACGCGTACGTATCGATTTGTGCAATTCAATAATGACAATTGAATTATTGACGTATTAAACTTATTTCTATAATTCTCTTGATTAAAGTGGCTGAAATTTTTAGCTTTACAGAAACGGTCTATAACCAAACTGACTTTAATGTACTTAAAACTTTTGAGTTATGTATATATAAGTATATGCTGAATTTTATATATCTTACATTGCGGACAGTGATACAAAAATATATGTATACGTAATTCTGTGTAAATTGTTTCGTTCTGAGACTGAGATTAAATTTTGACTTTTTCAATACAGTATGTAAGATTTTAATGAAAAAATCATTTTAAAAATGTACATACCTTATACAATATTTTGTCTACATACCAGTTGTCGATAAAGATATAAAAAAAACCCAACACGTTTTTTTAATTCTATAAAACTGAAACAGATAAAGAGCAAATATGTAAACGTTAGCATAGAAATAATTTTTTGAAAATGCTATAGACATCTACTAAGTCTGAAATTATATCTGTGGAATCCTGAAATAACCGGATAAGTATCCACTTTTTTTGAAAATCGATCAAACCCTGGATTTTATATCTTCAAATAGGCCTTTTTCATTTACTACTTTCAGTAGTAACAAAAATATTGCCGTAAATCTACAATTCTTTTGGTTTATCGTAGTTATAATTCATTTTATCTATATTCTAATTGACTGTAAATATCATTGCTAATATATGTTTATCTGTTTATCTAAAAAATTCCTAGACTCTTTGAATATTATAAACATTTTAAAATTTTACAATATTAGTACAATACAAATACAATAAAAATTGTCATAAATTTAATACACTAGCAGTGTCTATATGCGTGCTGCGCGCGTCCTATCGTGGGCCAATCAAATTTTACATGTACATTTCAGATCGACCAATCACAATCATTAGAGGTGACACTCTCAAGTCCATCTCTTTTTTATATAGGAAATGTCAGAAAAATAGAAATTTCTTGAATAAGTAATAAGAATTGATTGAACTATTGCTGAATTTGTAATTTATTGACCCGTTTCATAATTACATTAAAATATGCTCAAAAAGAAAGGCAAACTGCACTATCAAATAAGTCCATACTTTTTCATTTCTTACTCGTTAAGGCATCCGAAAAATGTATAATTTGTTGAAATAAGCGTGTAAATATGTGTTTTGAATGTGTCAATTGACTACTAGTCAAGTATCGCGACTCATCTCGTTTCTCCCGATCTTAGATATATAAGTTTGAACATTAAAACCTATTTATTTGGGAAACTCTAAAAGTGGACTTATCCGGTTATTCCGGGAAACCACAGATGTATATTTAATATTGTAAAGATTCAGCATACTCTGCAAAGAACAACACAAGTACTTCATCCGTCAAAAAATCTATACTAAAGCCTAAGAATAGTACACATGAATACACACACGCATGATAGCAATAATCCACAATCGTCGAATAAACAGACGTTCGCGTGTATATATAGCGACGCGACAGCAGGAATCCAATTAATTTAGCCGAAAGATACGCTACGCGTCTGCGCCCCCGCGAGTTTGGAAGGGCGGCGGCGCGGCGGCGGTAGCACGCGTTCGATAAAACGGAGCGCGACACAGTTTCGGCGCCGCTGTCGTCGTCTCTCCTGATACCGACGCCCAACCTCGGCTCTTCTATACTTCGCTGCCGGAGATACCGGATCGTGAGGGAGGGAGAAGAAGGCTGGGAGGGGGAGGTCAAAGCGGGCTCCGACTTGAGCTTTCGCATACGGGCTTGTGATGGCGGTGGTTATACTTACAACAAGTTTTCAGGATCATGAAAAGGCGTGGAAGGAATGAAGCGGGTAAAATGAATCTTTTTATTTTCAAAATTTTTCAGATAACCATCTGAGATTATAATAATACAGTAAAAGTTGTAATCATAATGTTTAATGCAATGAGGATTTGTAGAAACGTTAAATAGCTCTTATACACTGATAGAAAGGATTCTTTGAGCCAAAGCTCTGTGACTTAACATGTTAAGGAATGAAACTAAAATTATTTAAAAAAGGATGATATTGCTAATAAACAAGTCAAAATTTCATCAAGTATTATAATAGTTAGAATATTTCTACATTTTATATAATTATAGTATTTGCAATACCTTTTATACGTTTTAAATTGTTTAATACAATATAATAACTATTTGTCAGATATTTAAATTAAACGTTAAACAAAATGTTGACAAGCGATAAAAACTTCATAAAAAGTTGAAGAAATACTCTGACTATTAATATTTGATGAAATTTAATTTGTTTATTAGCATGAGCATCCTTTTTTAATAATTTTAGTTTCATTCCTTACCTGTTAAGTCACAGGGCTTTGGCTCAAAGAATCCTTTCTATATATCAGTGTAATATTTGTGAACTATAAAAATATGTCAAAAATACAGTTATAAAAGTATACTTTATATTGTTTCAATGAATTTTTTTTATTATATCAAAATTCAAAGTCCACGTTAATTTTGATAATTTCGTAACAACCAATCAATACAGCAACCTTTCCCAATTAGCTCACACACTTTCTCAACCCAACTGCAACGTTTCATTACTTACGCAATCTTTACTCAATGCATAATTCATATCGCGCCTCGTATACATATATATATATATATATATATATATATATATATACATACACATACACGCGCGCGTACAGCTCTATGATAATTATAATTTCACGCTCGCGTGTAATAAACACTATTAGCATAAAATCCACGGCGTATCACGTAAAGCAATAGTAACAGCAGCAGCAGGAAGCAGCTCTCTTCGCGCGCATATACATATAGTCCCAGCCAAGTTTTTCATCCTCTCCGCGCATAATACACTCTCTCGATATCTGAAACTACGACCGGGGGGAGTAAAGAAGCAAGAGAGAAAGAGAGAGGGAGAGTGAGAGAGAGAGAGAGAGAGAGGGAGAGAGCTACCGCCAGACTGTGCAAGGAGGAAACCGATCGAGAGCAACGCCAAAGAAGGAGAACGAAGGGAGATACGTCAAGGAGAGGGTGGAGGGGTAGCCGCGCGCGAAACGTCAAGACCGCAAGGCTAAAAGGCAGAAAAAATTCTGTCAATCTTTTGCCGTTGTATATACGTATATATATATATATATATACAGTGCGAAGGCACATCTCCTATATAGAACTCACGACGCAGCGGAGGAGATCGCGTTTCTCTCTTGCTCCCTCCCTCTCTCTCACTATATCCATCTTCTCTATGCCGTCAGCCGCCAGCGTATATCTCACTCCCCTCTTCCCGCACTATATAGGTACAGTGTTTTACTCTCTCTCACTCGTGCGGCTCTTCGTCATATCGCACTCAGAGGAGGGGAGGCCGAGAACATCCATCCGGAGAGGGTGGAAAACTGACACACAAAGGAAGATGCACTACCCACGCAACGCAAGAAGTGGGGCCGTATATATACATACTTATATATCTATACACGCGCGTACGTCGGAGCTACCGAAGAGTAGGGATAATTAAACCGACACACACACATATACGTGTGTAAGCGGGTAGATATATCTTTCTCTCTCTCTCTCTCTCTTTCGCCAGTCTCGCCTAACGCGTATATACATCACGTGTATATGTATATATACGCGCGCGGTATACACGCTGGTATAACACAAAGCGGCGAGAGGGGAGGTATAGAGAGTATAGGCATACACATACACGCGTAGTCTATACGTATAGTAGAAGAAGGAGAAGCGGCATGTGTGCGCGGTTGCTAGGGGCAACGGCCACCAGATCCGGCCAATCCACTGGTACACGCCGCAGGGGCGGAGCTTAAAGTCACTCGTGTTGCCGATAGGACGGCCGCCTGGGGCAGGACTCGTTTAGCCGCCTAAAACACACACGCGCGCGCGCGCGCCGTGCACTGCAGGATATGCTGGTGAGCAAACGCGAGAAAGAGAGAGGGGAAGAAGGAGAAGAGAGCGCGCGGCGAGCGTTATTCCCCTTCTTCGGGAGGCGCGCTGCTAGCAAGAAGGCAGGCCCGACGGACAAACGTATCATGCCTGGGTAGGGCCGGCACCGAGATGCCGGCTTGTAAGTGAAACCAGTTTGCTATCCGATACGATCGAGGCAACACACGCAGCACCAGCAGCAACAGCAGCAGAAGCAGCGGCTTCGAGCTCGCTTTTGCTCTTCGCGTGTTGTGTGTAAATTATCTCTTCTATATACGCGGGTGAGGATCAAATCGGATTGCGATTTGTCACACTCGGACAGAGAGAGTTGACACGTCTTCAGTGCAGTTAACGACAGTGCTAGAAGTATATGTGGGAGACTGTGCTCGGGCGACAGTGAGAACAGTGTGCAAAGACGAACAGCCCAATTTATTGTATATACGTAGTGTCAAAGTGGAACGAACAATCCGTCGGCTGGATGAGCAACCGTAATGATGAAACGTTTTAAATTCCTGCTCTAAAAAAACAGAATTAAGGATCAAGGACGTTAGAGCAGGCGAAGACGACTGTAAAAAAAGAAAAACAAAAGAGGGCACAAAGTGCGAGACATCGCGCGTCGTCCGGGCGGCCTTGTCGGTCATCCGTCGGCGAGCCACGACGACGGCATGTCTGCAACCGCCGCCTCCGGCGGCACCAGCGTGCCCTCAGCGGTCCACGGCAACGGGCCTATCGTGCCCTCGCCGATTTTTGCCCTACCCCTGAGCTTCACTGTTGGCCAGGTGTCCACTGTGTGCGAAACCCTGGAGGAATCCGGTGATATCGACCGACTGGCGAGGTTCCTCTGGAGCTTACCCGTCGCTCATCCTAACATCCAGGAACTTAATCAAAGTGAGGCGGTACTGCGCGCTCGAGCGATTGTTGCTTTTCACTCGGGTCATTACCGCGAGCTTTATGCTATCCTGGAGAGGCATAAGTTCACCAAAGACTCGCATGGTAAACTCCAGGCTATGTGGCTTGAAGCTCATTACCAGGAAGCAGAAAAACTCCGAGGCCGACCACTCGGCCCTGTCGATAAGTACCGCGTGAGGAAGAAATACCCGTTGCCCAGAACGATATGGGACGGCGAGCAGAAGACTCATTGCTTCAAGGAGAGGACCAGGTCACTACTTAGGGAATGGTATCTACAGGATCCATATCCAAATCCTGGTAAGAAGAGGGAACTTGCGGCAGCGACGGGTCTGACACCCACGCAGGTTGGCAACTGGTTCAAGAATCGTAGGCAGAGGGATCGCGCTGCAGCTGCTAAAAACAGGTTAGTTAGAATTTTTTCTAAGAAACATATGACTTTTTTTTTAAGGAACCTACGAATTTTTCTAAAAAATTCTTGTAAATATGCCAATATGGGCAGTCTGTGAGAGAATTACAATAGTACCTTGTAAAATTTACTAGAGAATTTTTCTCCGTGTGTGTGTGTGTGTGTGTATATATATGTGTGTGTGTTAACGGTGATGTTGTGTGTAAAATTATAAGAGATGAATAAAATTTGCTTCCGAAGGCAATTTCAGGGAGAGAATAATGATATCGTTGTTGAATTCAATATAGGCTTCATTTGAATTGCATACCACGCTCGAAACTAGTGTATATATAGATATAAGCGCGATGATAGTAGGAAAATCACATTATAATGCTCGCACTAATAGTACAATGTGAACGATATAATGTTTTGAATGAACGAGAATGATCATTAATGTCTAGGGAGTTCCGCGAAGAGTCCATTAAATTTAAATCACCAATTGAATAATAGTCGAAGAAGAATTGCTCTTTTCATTCGCTTGTCTTAATTTAATTGTGTGCGTACGCACGCCTCTGCCATTGACTTAATGCTCAAAACGATAACGTTAACGTGAAAGTGCACTCTGATAATGTTATTACTACGATATTTTTTATTTAGAAGATATTTCGTACACTGTAAGAAAACTTCCATATATATATATATATATATACACACACACACACACACACTGTGTTTACATTTTGCGTTTTAAAATATACACAATGTATATCTATATACATGGAAGTTTTCTAACAGTGTATGGTAAGACTGTCGCGAAAGACTTTATTTACGTGTCAATGAACTTCTATTACTAATTTCATATTGAATGTTTAGTATAATTGGTCTTTTTGAGCAATACAGCAATTAAATGATTTCAAAAGCATTAACAGCTTTGATTTTTATATAGTAATATTATTTAGTGTGCTTTTTATTATCATGAAATTATTGGGGTAGCTATTAAAATTTGATACACAATAATATTTATAAGCGACGTCCACAATTTAAGACAATTCGTTAACTACTGGTGACGAAATAAAAAATATACTCATTTTAATTCGCTAGCTCGCACGAAATACAAATAATACTATCATAGTTTACGAATAGATATGCCGAAAACTATGTCACTTCATTAATAAGACTCGCATAAAAATCAATTGCAAAAAACGTCATAACGCAAGCTTCCTTATAAGTTCAAACCGATCCAAAAGATCAGAAGCAGCTCGCCTCAAACCCTTAGCTTCACCCGAAACTCATCGTTATTGTTTATTAAGTAGCATTTAATGAAACTTAATCGCTAAACGATTAGTGGTTTGAATCCCGCCTTTCTCTCTCTCTCCTTCCTCCGTTCCATCTAAATTGTTATGTTGTCCTCGGCAAACGAGCCTTTGTGGCTCCCCCCAAACGAGACGAGAGCAGACGAGTCGTGTCCCTATATATACATACACAGAGACTCGCGGAGGGTCGCGTAATTTCATTTCGACGTCCGACGGAGGGTCGCCCGTCGCCGCCACCACCGTGCACACGGCCGATTTTCAAATTACGTCTTTCAAATCGTATTTTCGCGAACGCCCCCTTCCTCTATATATGTATATACATATACATGCGTATTTCATCGTCTATGCGTTGAATGGCACGATGGAATGCTGCGGAGGCTAGAGGGAGAGAGGGCGAGTTCTGTTAGGGAGCTGCAGAGTTCAAGAGGAGGGCACACGCGCGAGTCTATTATACGTCTGATGAAAGTCGCCTCGAGGCCTCTGCCTTTGGGTTATCTGCGTACAACGCATGTAACAAGTTTCTTTGTTAACTTTACGTTAGCTATATTTGCTACTAATTTTTCCAAAGTTAGATAATTTTTCTATAAATCTTTTGAAAACGAGATTTTTATCATTATACTTCTTCAGTACAAACTCTAAAAACATATCCTCAACATCTGACGATTTTTTCGTGAACCACTAACCACCATTTTAAGTATACAATGTGAGAGCCACTGAGTAATATCGACCGCGTTTATTGACTTCCCCAAAATAAGCCGCGTCAAAGTGGGCAAAGTCAATCGATACGTATATGTTGTACTCATAAAGCCGCAAGCACACACAGGTATAAAGCGCTTGCATCAAGTCCCTCGCTAATATCCTCGCCACTGTATATAACGTATAGCATACTCGTTAAGAGGTATACCATAGAGAGGCGTCTCAATCGAGTCTTATAAGGGTAAGGTTCTCGACATGAGCATCGCACCACTATCCGACGCTCGTATATACAGACACACCTATACTCATACACCCACAACGGTAATAATAATCCCATTTCTCTTTCCACTGGTCATCACGACACGGCCTAGAAGTATCTCCTCTCCACTCGAGAGAGAGAGAGAGAGAGAGAGAGAGAGAGAACGAGCGAAGGAATCGCCCCCACCACCATCGTGTCACCTTTCTGCATTTTGTCTTCACTTCCTCCATATAGCATCTCGTACAAATTTTCTTCTGCTGCCGTTGCGGGTACGACTGGTGGTCCTACTATATACATCAGGACTATCCGCCAGCACAGCTCCGCAAAGGCGACTCTTCATTATTGCCTGCATGTACCGGTCCTCTTCGAGAAAGGAAGGTATAGAGGAAGTACCAGAATTTCTCTCGCGATACGAGCCACGCGAATGCATCAAAGACTATATATATTGAGAAAGCGCGCTTGGTTGATTTATGGCGCCGGGGATGGCCAGAGTTCATTTCGGTCAAAATCACTTGGCGCCTATGTACCAGAAGACTGAAGGACCAATGATTCTTCAAAGAGCCCTCAGCGCTTGAGATACAGAGAGAGAGAGAGAGAGAGAGAGAGAGTGAGTGATGAGAGGCTGATATTTATGTGGACCCAATACGTGCTGCACGAGCAAATATTGTGGGGAAATACTGCTGTCTTTCCGGTTACATACCTGCTGAGTGTACACGTGACAGGGAGAGGACTTCTTCGTTTCGTAGGTTGAGAGGGCACGGCTCTGTCTGACGGTTGACCATGTACCAAGAAACTTTGTCACCTATAATCACATTTATTAGTATTAGACATATTATAGCTGTATGGAGATTTGGAAAGAGTTAGAGGATTGTAAAAATAATCGAAAGGGATGAGAGTAAGAGGATTAGTAATGATGGCACAAATCCACTTTTAGTATATTTCCCACTTTTGACTTTCTGCTAATGTTTATCCCATATAATTTACGTTGAAGGGTACACTGGCCAATGAAGGTATAAGAAATTCTTAATCCTCTCATCAGTGTAGCTTTCTAGAGCGCCCATACTTCATGGACACGAAGTCGTTATTGCAAATGCTCTGAAACTAGCGCGTGTATTCGAATATTGCTGATTGACGCGCACAGTATGCCATTTGCCATTAATATTGTCATTGCGTAACGGAAAGCGGACGCGGTAATTGATACGTGTCGTTTATCTGACCAAGATCAAACTTATGTATATTGAATGTGCAGACTAAGCATAATGAGCGGCTACGCGCGACAAAAAAATGACGTGATTACCTCATTTCTGCGATTCGCTCATTAGGCAACGAACTTGTGTGCGTTTCAATCAAATGTATTCTTTATTATTTCACTTCTTCTCTGACAAATAATGACTTGAAACTAAAAATAAAACGTAATACGTATAATAAGAAACGGATAACCAAACTCTCATTTTCTATATACTTATAAAACAAACAAAAAATGCATTCTATTTCGCTGACAATAACGAAGGACATAAAGCGCAATTAGTCTCCCCAAAAAATCTCCAAAACTCAAAAACCTTTCACGTTTTCACCGCAACACCAAAGTCCCGCGCGCTGTACACATAGAACGACGATATTCTCGTAATATCCGCAACGCAAACAGAACTGCCAAGGGATTACAGCACTGCGAATCCTTATATATATGTGTGTGTACCACGCGAACAGAAGCATATATACACAAACATAGAGGGATTTGCATTTTTCGCGAGTAAAAATTTTTCCCTTCGCAATTTTTCGCGAACGCGCCCGTCGACTCAGCTTACGTGCAGCAGTCGTGTCGTCTCCGTTCGCTGGATCAGCGCCATATTCTAGCTCACTCGCGCGCGCGCATACCGCACATAGTAATATTCCGCAGTGTCGCGAGGTAGTTATTATGATAACGCCGACGTTGTCGCGTCCTTTGGTATAACGCGAGATTCACAAGGATGCGCTCGTGGGTGACGCGCGAATAGAGATGGAGAAAAATGTGCGAGCTCGATGGGTTGAAATTGTGCGGTTAGCTGCAAGCATATAAATGTAAAAAAGAATTAGTTGAGTTTTTATACCTGTTATTAATCTTGTTTTTGTTCGCAACTTCTTTGTAGCAAGTATTCATTTATTGTTATGAAAAATTATAAAAACATCAACTATAATTAATAAAAGTATTATCTTTGAAATGTAACACACTTTCAGTAATATCGAAAACACAACTATAATACGTATTTGAGTCCCAGTGTATTGTGTGTTTTCATTAGAGGAAAATACTGCCATCTTCTTGAAATGCATTATACCCACTACAACAAACAGATCTTTGCAAAGAAGTGGCAACAAGTACTTACATGAACAGCTCTTTCAACGACAAACAGAAAATAATCAGTGGATCGCCGTGACGGTACTTGATTCTTACCGCGAATGCATACAGAGCATAAACGCACTTTGTATACTATAACATCCTTCATTAACCGCTTCACAAAGCACATACACACACACACACACACACCCAAACACACATATATATATATATATATATATATATATATATATAAATTTCACTTAAACTATATATACATTCTTCAACCCCGCGCCAATAAAGCACATATAACAATAGGCTAAAAACACGACGCGAGACAAAAGAAAATCAGAGAGACTATAGAGTCGGGGTGGGCCAACGCGGAAAAACTGCCGACCGACCAACCGACGAGTCAAAGAGAAAGAGACTACGTGAACGTCGGCGAAGCACCTAACCGTGCACCGAGCGAAAAGCCGAGATGGGATAGAGATTCGCCCCGAGACAGCCGGAGGTGGTCCTTTTGCACGAAGAGAGAGAGAGAGAGAGAGAGAGAGAGAACTGGAGCTAGCTGTACGTCGATCCACGTACTACGCGGCGGCTGCCGCAGTATATTTTCGCGGTCCAGCGAGCGAGTTATTCAATATGCTCTCGACCCCGTGAGCTCGCTCGCGCCCCGGAGCAATCTCCTCTCTTTCGCCGGACTATCTCTCTCTCTCTCTCTTTCTCTCTCTCTCTGCCCTACGAGATCGTCCACTTATATACAGACCGTCTGTGTACGAAGCTTATACGTGTCTGTATTATATATATATGTGCATGACTGTCTGGTCGATAATCACGGTGAAGCTCGCGCGTTATGGATTTTTCAGAGTCCGCCGAAAATCCATCGTTTTGTGGTATATAGCTATAATTCATCTTGTATTGACGGTGAAATATACAAGCTGCTACTCGAATATATACTACAACTTGTATTTGAATTTCAAATATAATTTTTCTTTAAAAATGTGATAATATAATGTTTTCCATTAAACCGCACTTCCTAAAAAAAAAAAAATATATACACCCAAACCCAAATCGGCATTTATATCTTTCTCTACGATCTGTATATCGTCCATTCAATTAAAAAAAAAACTTCGGAAAGAGCCTAGATTACGCGCTTCCGTGTGTGTGTGGTCCGTAAAATAATCCATAAACCAATCGCTTCTGAAAACGATCACGGACGAGAGACAGAGGTATACGGAAGAATCAGAGTATCATTACCCGTTGTCTTTCAAGACAGAGAGAGAGAGAGAGAGAGAGAGAGAGAGAGAAAGAAACCGAGAGACGATTCTCAATTTCGAAGAACTATACGCGAGGAGAGTTGAAAGCCGCTGCTCCTTTTGCGTCCGCGTCTCGTCTTTCTCAATCCTCCTTCGGGTTTCCAGAGATCGTTCAATGGAGGATCGAATTCGCGGCCGCGCGTTATTCCGCAACTCCTTTTGTCGTGACGAAGATCCGAGAAGAGGTCGCAAGTATATATACAGTGAGCGCGTGCGCGCTTCGAAACGAGCTGCTTTACCTTTTTTTCAATCAATGCGGTACAGGTCGATTAGTGTGGCGTTATATGTGTAGTGCGCGATATCGATTTCTCGTATTCGAGTGGTTGGGTGTAGTTTTGATATGTACTGAAAATGAATAGTACCTTTCCGTGGTTGAATTTCGGATGGTAGAATTTAAATAAATCCAGATAAGATTGTTTTGGAGAATTGATGGGGTATATGTCATTTCACGTCAACTGTTTAAGGTGAAAATTTCAAGATTGCTCAAAATTGTTTTACATATTTCAAATTAGCCCCAGAACATATCCCTAAAGTTTTAGAGCAAAATATTCTATCTTTCAAAAGTGAGAATTAATTGAAATTTTAAAAATAATATACTTTTTGGACTTTATTAAAAAAATTGGTTATGTCGAGTACACCTTTTACATAAATTGAAGGATTGATTTTCACCGATGAAAGACAAAAATTTGTTTGATCAAATTGTAAAAATTCTAT
>JAYJLV010000056.1:4218477-4253591 GCA_036873485.1 Torymus texanus
ATGAGTTGGATTCTACGTTAAAAGAATCCGCTCCTTCATTTTCGACAATCAAAAAGTGGGCAGCGGAATTTAAACGTAGCCGTACGTCAATCCAGGATGATGAATGCACGGGACGCCCAAAAACGGCCGTGACCGACGAAATCGTCTCATAAATTCACAATATCATCCTAGACGATCGTCGATTGAAGGTACGAGAAATCGCTGAGACTGTAAAGATCTCGTTAGACTACGTCCACCACATTTTGCAATTTTATCAAATATGCATTCAATAATTAAGTGTATCTCGCTTTCGGAGAGGTATTTTATACAAATTCCTAAACTGGGACACATATTTACACATGATTTTTACTATGCATTTTGTTATAAATATCGTAATGTAGTAATTATATCATTGTTTATTGACTTGATACTCTTGGTCAAATAGTTATAAGATGCTGAGAATGGCGCAAAGAAAGTATTATATACTGACTATATATATATAACCTAAAATGTGTGCATACGTAGTTGCTTCGTCGGCCCCGTAAGATTTTCCTTGTCCCAGTATTGGCTTCGTTTTGTCCCACTTTTGGAATATAGCTAAAATATTTTGTCCCACTAAAGGACAAACTTATTATTTGTGAAAATGTATTTATATTATTTGTTTTCGATGTTAATGTGTGATTTTTTTTTAATCAATTAAGCAATGTATAAAGTTTCTGCTGCACAGTGTATTTTATATAAAAATGACAATTTAATATTTTTTAATCATGCTTACATGAGATAGGTCGTCGTAAGTGTCCCAGTAATGGCCATTTTACCTTACTTTCCAATATCGCACGATAACAACTCGCGCATTATAAGTACATTGCACACGACACGCGCGCATCTCATTTATAATATAGTTCCCCTGATTCGATCGCGTTCGAAGCTTCCAGCAAATATACAGCGATACATATCCGTCTACCAATGTCATTAGCCAATGATCATCATCATAATCACGTTGCTCCACGCGCCTTTTCGATCAAATTCGAACACGTGCTCGCTAGCATATATGTGTGTGTGTGTGTGTGTGTGTGTGTGTGTGTGTGTGTGTGTGTGTGTGTGTGTGTGTGTGTGTGTGTGTGTATATATATATATATAGTGGGTGCGAGAGGATGATGAGAGCGAACGGTAAAGGCATGATTATTTCTTTGCATCAGTCTATTACTGTGATGCGCGGGTGCAAAAAAGAATTTAGTTTATATGGACGTTTTTGAGATAACATGTACTGGAGAACATATATCATTTTAATTTTGTTCGTACGAATTTTAATAACAGAAAATAAAATATCATAGTTACATCGAAACTTAAAAAAAAAACCATAAAGATACCATGAGTGAAATATTTCACCGCATTTTCGACACCCAAATGATTCCAAATATACGTATATATACATGAAATCGCTCGACACCCTTACAAAATCCATTACAAAAAACTGCGCGCGCATCGCACCTCGTTACGATCCCCACTTTATACTCTTGCTTATACATTTATTACCCGAAAACAGGATATTGCCTCATAGTTGCAAACCACCGCGCGCGTTACTTAACTATTCATACACCGCGCGTATACACTGCCGCCGGCATATAATAAGCCATCCTTCACGACGCAGTCATTTCGCGCGTGTGCACGGCGACAACCATGACTTATCCGCACAACGAATTATAATCCAATTTGCGATTATCATCGTGTCGCACACTAGCCACCAGTATATAAAGAGACTTTTCGCGTAAAAGCGCGCGGATGATGTAAATTAATTTGACACGGCACGACTTTTAATCGTCGCCTGTACAAGCGAGCAATTTTATGTAACGCGCGCACGTGCACACACCCGATGAGTGTCTATATAGCTGTCGGTGCAGCAAGAGTAAATAAACCGGACTGTGCGCCAAGCGGAGTATATCAATTTGTCTAATTACACGCGAACGCGAGTTGAAACGTGCGTCGTGCATTTCAATCCGCGTACGCAGCACTGGTGATAGTCGTATCGTTTGTTGTAGTAGTGGTTTCGACATTTTCCATCACTTATCTTTTCGCGTTTCTTTTTTTTTGTCTGTCAATCTCGCTTCGTTGATTCCCCGTATGCACTTTGCAAAAGTTTGAAAGCCGCAATCTTTGACGATATTGTGTTGATAAATGATGCGATGTGCGCGGTTTGTAAAATTGTGGACTTGCGTTAGATTAAATGAGGTATTATTAACTATTGTCAAATACTCTTGGCGCAAGAGTTGTTGCATTCAAGCAAATTTATCACTACGAGTAATAAATAAGTCTCAATAAGTGTATTTATAATATATCTTGGTTAAAGTTATTTTAATCCATCGCCTTGAATGAACTCTGAAACTTTTCTAACAATACTTAAATTACCAGTAGAAAACGTCGACAAAACCTCCGACATCTCTTATTTACCCGCATCCCTTTTACACCTTTCACCACGTCGCTTTGATTTTCTATATCCTCAGCAAGCGCTACTGCTCATCACCTCGCATACACACTCAGGAACACTTGAAACTCTCCCCCCGATAAAGTCCTTCCCTGGCCGGAATTTCACGGTGACATTCCGGCTTGTAGCGCAGTATATAGTCGCAACGGCGCGGATTTACGACGCTTTACCGTTTTAGACGCACGAAAAACGCGATGATGAGGCCACAATGATATCCGCAAGTCGGCGCGCGTGAAAAAGCAACGATTCAATCCGGGAAAGAAGAAGAAGAAGTAGCCCTTTGCCTGCGTTTTTTTGCCGGACTGGAGCGCCGATACAGCTCGCTCGATTACCACCTAATTAACGACCGCGCGGTTTTCTATGAGTGTCGGAGGACTTCTGAAGGACTCTGCTGATGGCTGTTGGAATGGTCGTCGTGGTGCTAGAGACAGAGAGAGAGAAATGGATATTTCATTTGGGACGCGCGCACGCGTGGCTAAGAGGTAGTTTAACGAGCCGACGACGCTTGGAAGTATGTGGAGCTGCTTTCTGATAACTTGGAAATGCCTTCTTTGGACTCTTACCTTCAGGTTAAGTTTTATTGATATTTTTTTCAAAAAAAAGTGTTTATTATTTTTGATTGAGCAATTGTGTCCTAATATAGTTGTGCTGTTTTTAGGTATAATATATAACTTGTTAAAATGGAAAAATGCTATATTGTTACTAATGGGTTCGCGAAATTAACTAATGTTAATTACACTTGAAAACGGATACCGCACCCCGCAATTACTCTGCAACGCGTCGCATCGCAACGTAGAAAACATAATTAATGATCCCACACTACAAACACACACACACACATACAACACTCCATAAATTCCATTCTCTTTCCTCATGAAAAATTCCATCGTACATAGAAGAAGCTCGCGTCGAAATCGCGAAAAAAAGTTTAATTAACATTTATATCGCGCAACTATCGCTCGCCCCCTCTCTCTCTCTCTCTCTCTCTCTCCGATTTCTACGAGGAAAATTAATTTCAGAGTGCAAATTTATAATTGAAAAGTCACCGGGCGTATATAGGTAAAAAGAGAGAAAGAGAGAAAGAGGGCGAAAATAAGGAGATTCGCCTCGCTCACCGCTGCACAGCTCGTTTATAACAAGAGAGAGAGAGAGAGAGAGAGACGCGTGTGTATTACCTCGCGCGCGGTACGGCAGTAGTAGGCGCGATCTAATGAGAGGCCATTGTGTTATATGCCCTCCTCTCCTCGTTCCCTCTCTCTCTCTCTCTCTCTCTCTCTCTCTCTACCTCCGATAATCCGCGCGATGATTATCGTTATTTCGGGCCTGGATCGCGCAACAAGCTTATTAAAGCAGCGGACCGACGGCCGAAAAGCGCCGTCTCATCGGCGCGAATCATCCACCGTGTGCTGTTGCTCACTCCTTCTTCTTCTTCTTCTTCTTCTTCTCTCCCTCTTTTGTGATCCGTCGGACTTACTCTTTCGCCCCGGCTATACAGAAATCTCTTCTTCGGACTCTCTAGGCCTAATTAAAAACAAACAGAGCGCGATGCAGCCAGTGTATAAAGCGAGCGCTCGCACACAATAGAGACATTAATCAGCGATCGATCCTATATAACCCGAGTAGCCTGTATGTATATATATATATATAGTTGTAAAGTAACGATTTTTCAATTTTTCAGTCGATTGTGTTTTCCGTGCGGCCTTTGATGCAAAAATGAACATATAGGATGTGATTATATGAGCGCTTTATTGAAACATTAATAATACCTTTGATTTTACGAAACCGGACGGGGGATTGGAAATTCCTCTGTGATCATTTTATCGTTTTGCCGAAAATTACATCAATAACTGCATTAATTCTTCATACAACAATTATTCTCTAATGGGCAGCGAATCAAATTTTCATATGGGCTCGGGTATTCTGTAATCTAATTGAATCATCGTACTGCCACTGTTGTTTGTATTATTAATTTCATAACGAAATATAACTGATGCGATTCCAACTTTCATATATACGGACCTTTATAATGATCGAATTTTTGTTGATTTAAATATTATGGAAATATGTTTTTTA
Source organism: Torymus texanus (assembly GCA_036873485.1). Lineage (NCBI taxonomy): Eukaryota > Metazoa > Arthropoda > Insecta > Hymenoptera > Torymidae > Torymus > Torymus texanus. The sequence goes on from JAYJLV010000056.1 coordinate 4,223,012, forward strand.
TAGATATATAATGTTTAAAATTTTTTTTTTTCTATACATATATTAGAAATGTAAATGAAAATGTCAAAATACAAATTTGGACACTCAAGCTGCTCTAATTTTGAGAATTTATGACCTGCATGAACTCAAATGCACGAAAATAGCCACATTGTAGTCGATTAAATTGAAAAGCCAACATCACTACCATTATCGTTCTTTGTAACTGTCCACGAGCAAGACCTAAATTTTCGACAACTTGCGCACACACATATAACACCAACCCTGGTCGGAAAAAATATTTAATCATAAGGTTCCATATACAGGTTTCATGATATAGTGTATACGCGAGTGTAGGTTGCCCGATGTATCGGTGTAATCGCCTCGACGTATCTGCACGCGCCGAATGTGAAACTATGACGACGCGTATATAATGTATGCTATATCCGTGCGGGATCCGACTGCCGCCCGCGGGAAAGTTGAAGCTTTTTCGTTATACACGAGCGGATGTGACGAGGCAAGAGTCGGACTCTATATACGAGGGTAGTATTAATATATCTTTTGTCGCCAATCTTTATGTCCGGGGTTGGGTTAAATTGAGGCGAGACCTATCGTATAGGGTGAGTGTCATGAGACACTATTAAGCTGTAATAAGTGGTTTTAGGGTACACATGGTTATAATGGAAATATTGCCGGTTGATTTCAAGTAAATGTATCGCGATTGATTTTTTAGTGTATATCGATCAGCTATAATTATATACGAAATTGTAGGTATAGACGTCGATGAAGACGTATTGTTTATAAATGTAACAATATTTTTAAGGCACAAATATTCCTGTAAAACCATCCTCTCCTTCCCTCATAAAAAAGAACACTTTATAGCCTTCTACACCTTTCGTTTTCTCAGGTTAAAACGACGGATCCGTGCGCGATTTAATTGCCACCGCGTCGACCTCGCGAAGGTATGACCGCATGCGCACACGTGCGCACGCGTGATTTTCTCCAGAGTCTACCTACATAACATTGTTTCGCTTCATGCTCGCGTACTTTTCGCAAAAGTCGAGTTTGTTTTTTTGTTGCGATTCGCAGCACAACTACGTCACGCGAGTTTAGTCTGTGTATTACTCAATCGTGAGGTTGACTACTTACCTCGTTGCTAGAATGCCACCGCGAATTTTCCTCTTTTTGCAAGAATAATTGAGAAAAGAAGTTGTATATCAGTTACGTTAACGATGTGAAATTTTTCCTTGGCTCTGGAAAATATCTCTGTTTTTTGCGCGTTGCTCAAGTACCTTCAAAAACATTGCGTTATCCAACGTACTTTTCTAATTGTGACAAATTTTTATTTTTTTTTTCCTCAACTTAGTAACTATATACACATAAAAATAATTATCAATCTACTATATTATATAGCAAACTAAATAAATCAAAGCAAAACTTCAACCGGGCTTCTTATACTCGCTTGCATATAATACTATCACATGCACGACTCTTCATCACGCGCTCGCGCGTGGATTTATAAAATGTAATAACGTCCCATATATACCTACACGAGGCTTGCAGGGCGATCGATATGCCAAGAGAGGCCGCTTTCGAATACCTCCGACGCACTCGGAACGTCAGTCGTGGTTTTATGTAAGCCCAGTGGCAACGTCTCTAATAAAGTTCTTGACGCGAGCGCCTGTGTGTAATCCCTCCGCCTATGCGCTGAGAAACGAACGGGTATATAGCTCGAAGGCCTCGTCGTCGTCGTCGTGTGTCTTGTACATATATATAGCTGTATGTATATATATATTGCTCTCGCGTTCGCAGACTGTTATTATTATAACTTTCTACAAGCTGCTCGGCTTGAAATTTCGTGCAAACAAGCGCTGGATAGAACAGCTGTGAAGTGGAAATGCTGCGGAGAGAGAGAGAGAGAGAGAGAGATTGATAGGAGAGTGATAGGTTATTGGAACGCTGTTTTGGTACGTTGTATATATATATATATAACAACTAAATTTTAGTCAAAGTAAACGCGGATGCGCTAAGGTTGTATCTTGAATTGATGATTGTACTTTGAATTTATTATTTTAAAGAGTATATTGTGAAATCGAAAGCTTTAAATTTCATTCGTGAAGAAGAATAAATCAACGAATGTTCTGTACGTATTGCAAATTATGATTTGATTGTACTTGTATACAATTATTTTCTGATGATTACGTGATGACGGTTGACTGGATTTTCCAAAACAATAAAGGCGCAAAATTCAGAATGACAATTTACATCAAAAACTTTGTTATCGGTATAGAAAGGATGCATTATCAAATTCCCGTCGCTAATCACACTTTTTTCGTCAGAACTTTGCATCATGTATTACAACGACGAAAAGCAGGCGTCGACCTTTAATCGATCAAAATTCTCGTTAGTACAACAATTGACCATGCGAAAGTGAAAATCACGAGTGACAAACAGGTGAAATATGAAATTATCATCAACAATATTATTGAGGAGGATAATACGTTTTTTCACGTAACCTTTCACCTCTGCCTCGGCTAATAAACAATTCAAGAGTATACGTACAAACCTAACCCATCATCCACTGACATACGTCAATGACTATGTCTACCCTTACATTTCAATTTCGCGAATCGATTTGCACCGATTTGCGCCTTCGTGTATATATAAATCGTTGGACGATCAACTACTATATATATGACACAGCATCTATACGATCGCTTGTAAATGTCACCGCACGTTAAATCGTGAAATTAATACAGACCCATCCGATATAGTCGAGTTAACGTGGGCTCGATAATTACCTACCTTCCCTTCTCTATACGCTTTACATTACATTCGCGCGCGCTCGCGGCTGCTGTTCTCTTTTTTTTTGCCATGTGTAAACGCGAGCTGAGATAGTATCTCCCCACGCGTATATGCACTCAAGACTCTGCTGTAGAAAAAGGGGGAAAAAGTAACGTGGGCTCATTGTTTCTGAATCCAGGTCGCGTATAGTGTATAATATACTCACCGAAATGCACCAAGAAAGAGCGAGAAAAAAAAGGACAAAGTATATATTTATGGGGACAAAAGAGTGTGAGGCAAGTAAGAATTATAGGAGATCAGTACCGAGGCATAGGCGTGTCAGCTTCAATTAAAATTTAAATCGGCGAATCGACGCCTCGAAGCTTCCGCGCGTACACGCGTCTATATACAGTATATAGTAGTCGCACTTGAAAAGCGAGCTTGTAATTGGCCGCGGTGTCGAATTTTCACGCGAGAAAGTGTCTCTATCTCTGTCTGCATGTTCTCGTTCGGACTCTCTCTCTCTCTCTCTCTCTCTTTCTCGCTTTTTTGTTCTTTTTTTTCAGTGTCCGACTATCAATTGACGCTCGCTACCTCCTGTCGGATCGCGTTTGCGAAAGGACGTGTATCCCTTACGACCTCTTATCGTCTGGCTATAAACCGTCAGCCTTTGTGTTACAGGGTCGCGCATGTTACATGCAAATATGACATCAGTAAAGACGATATTTATCTGATTCTTTTTTAAACCTTGGTAAAGAAATATTGTTAATCAAGTTTTAAATATAAATATAGCTGTCATGAACGAACAACAATTTTTGCTCTTTTACCGTGCAGATATTTTATCCTTTTCACATTTGAAATTGCAGCGAATTTCCTATCATTACGCGTCGCAGTATATTTATATATACGAGTATATACACACACACGCAGTCGCATCCTCGCGTTACGAAAAATAACCGCATAACAACGCCAGTCGAAAAAGCACCGTCATCTAGTTTTTCCCATCATTTAACTAGCAACGAAAATCTAACGAATTTCCGGCGTCACCATTGCTGTGCGTACGTATATATATACACGTGTATAATTAAGCCTCGTGCGGTAGTATAACGTTACCGCGAAAGGCAATACGCTTGGCGGGGCGTTGTCGCGCATCTCACCTTTTGCGACGCAGTCTCCTCGTACGTTAACGCTCGCCTCTCTCTCTCACCTGCGAATCGATATGTTATATTCGCGCAGGTGCAGCAGCAGCAGCAGCAGCAGCAACAGCGCACGGAAATCTGAATCTCGACACTCATCGTCGTCGTGCATGCGTGTACGCGCGTGCAAAGGTGTCCGTAAGTCGAGATATACTGAGATTCTCCGGCATATAGAAAATTACACGGCTGTGCGTAGTGCTCAGATTCACGGCGACACGTTATTCGGAACGGATTACCAGGTCGTTCGAAAGTTTCGTTTAAGGTAATATGAAATACCGACATAATTTTAGAATGTCTATATCTTTTGTAATTAATTAAATAAAAACCGTAATGTTGGTATATCTCACAAAAAAATTTCTGACTATAGTATATTTACATATTCGGAAGGCTTGACAGATATATATTTTTCGAATGTTAATTTATTGAATAATGAAATTGGATTGATTTTCGGTATCACATGGCCTTAAATACATGTGCATAATAAATTATAAACGCCGTGACACGTAACATCCGTTCAGTCTATTTTCAGTAAAACGCACACATCAAACGTGTTCATCATCAAAAGTCGCAAATCAACTGCCGCCTGCAAACAAACGAAAATTGTAAGCGCGGAAATCAGCAGCTATAACGTAATAAGAAAAATGTATATAAGCGAGAAGAAATGCCCCCTGCAGCAGCCGAGCGAAAAACAAACATCTCGCTCGTATATATATATGTATGCAGATTGATCCGATCCCGAGAGTATACATACATCACACATACACGTGTAGGAGTTGCCTCGGTAACGGAATTCCTCCTTGCACTGTGGGGGCCGCTGTTACTGTGCGTAACGAGTTTCGCACAGGCGCCTATACTATACGAATGGGCGTGACCGCGTGTCTAATTTCATTCGTAGCGCGCGATCTTTCAACTATATATATTACTATATATATCTATACCGCACGCATCACGCGTGTCGCCGCAATAATTAGCGATGGTGGAGTTCGCACTGTATATATATATATATACGCAGGATTATTTTTAGAACTGCGGGTTCTGTCGTCGTGGTGGGTATATATATGTACAGTGGTTATCTGGTGTGCGCAACACCCAGGCGACGACGAGAGAGTTTGATCTTTGACACTCGCATGGAGGTCAATGGTTCATTTGCAGCTCGAAGATGATGCAGCTATTGGCCATCGGTTGCTCATCGCCGCGTTGCAGTGTTAATTGCTCGTAATTGCCGGAACGATGCTGCAGTAAGAGAACATCTGCCTGTCGCTCTGGTTCTTTTTTTCTTTTTTTAATTGTTATATCTTTATATGTATAATTTTAATAGATCAAACGTTTATAATAAACAAAAGATTGCGAGACAATAAGAACCGTGTATGTATCATATATAGATAGCCTGAGGGTCGGAAGATTGCGCATTTTAACAAAGTTCCTAATGCGCTGGGAATCGAGAGATCCTGACGCTGTAAGCGATAACGAGACACGCGGGCTGGCTGGCATAGCACATTATTGAATTTGACACTCGAAGAACTCGGAACATTGAAAAGGGACCAGCAGGCGCCCCCGCCGGCAATATCACACGGGACTTGCCCTTCCAACGACGACGATGGCAGTACACAGGCCTCAGGGGACTCCGGGGATTCGTTAATTTCGCTTTCGTTCTCTTTACTCTCTCATCCGGACGCATGCGACTTTTTTTTGCACCGCATAAGAAGAACGCAGAGCTTGGCACGTTATGACTGCGTATCTGTTCTTGGGGGAAGATGATCCCTTGTTTTACATTCTATAAACAATCGTCTTTAAAATTTTCTATTGTATACTGGTTGTAATAACGTGTGTAGAAAATGGAAATTTTAATGGCTTATATACTATGGAAATATAAATAAAAGTATACATATATATATATATATATATATATATACACATGATCGCAACTCTTGTTAGGAGCGAAAGCAGCGTATATATATATAGCAAGGACGAATTCAACAAGTCTATATAGAACTCCTTCTCTCTCTATTTCATTCTCCTCGTGCCACGACAAAAGTGTCATCGACAAGGTCCGTCGGTTGTGCGAACAAGGAAATCTGACCCAATCTAATTTCCCGCGCAGAAAGCGTTTGTGCGGGGAAAAAAGAATGTATATATATATATATATATACATACAAACTCTCTCTCTCTCTCTCTCTCTCTCTCTCTCTTGCTCTATGCTATTTTTCGTGGAGCTTTTAAAATTGGAAAAGTCCTCGTCCCCACCGACGGACGGGAGGTCAATTCTCGGCCGCTGAAGAGGCTATTCTTGGCGCGAAATTGCCTGAAATTGGTTTACACGGGCCGCCGCTGCCGTCGCCGTTGCCGCCTTCAAGGAGTGATTGAGTCGTTTTTATAGAGACCCTGATGTATTGAGTGTCGAGGTTCTCGCTCTCGCGCCCTCGGGTCGTGCACGCTAGTGTACGAAGATTCGTTTAATTTTTCCGGCGATCGGTGCGCAGAGAGAGAGAGAGAGAGAACGAGAATAGCAAAGCGACACGAAAACCCCCTTCTTGTGTCGATGGAAAATGACACTTGAATGCTTTTCTCGATTTTACGAGTGTATATATGTAAAGGTTCATCGCAAAACGTTAGAATACGATAGGATAAAGATCTAAAAGAAATTGATTTATTTCATTTCAAAATTTCGCATACGTATATGCACATTGTCTCTTTAATATTTTCGCAAGAGAAGAAAATTGAAATAATTAAGAAAATTACAAAAAGCAATTGTTAATTTGTAATGAAATTATCATCAATGGGAAGCGAGCTTTAAGGAACCATTGGAAAAATCAGGAAGCCGCCGAGAAAATTAAGACGCAGAATTCGTTTAGTTAATACGCACGTCCGCCTTCTTCTGAGATGTTCTCCCCCTCTTCACCGTCGACGCCGGTTTGTTTATTTTATTAATTTTTCTTATTCCACGCGATAACTCGATCCGCCGAAGAAATGAGAGAGAACGAGCTTGTAGCCCGGGGATATTAATAAAGGAGCAACCCTCCGGATTCTTCCGTTCCAGCGACCCTTTTATTTTAGCTCTTTATTCTAAAAAATCTCGACTTTATTATCTTTTCATCTGTTAATTTATCATTGTCTCGTTATTTGCGATTATGTTAACCAAAAATATACATGCCTCCAGTACTTTTACGCTACCTTCAACATATATTTCACAACATACTTTCGCGAATCTTTAAAGTCTATTACCCGAGATTTCACTAGACTCCCATAAATCTCGCGTACACATGCCATTATGAAATTACGATTCTGCGCTATAACGTGCGAGTAATTTCTCGTGTAGCGAAATATAAATGGCGCGTGCAAAAAACTAGTATGAAAAAAAAAATCACGAAAAACAATAAGCGCTCCGCTCGCGTTTCTCTTCTCTACTATATACTATAATACGTCATTTTCCGCGTGTTTAGCTCCTTTGCAATGTCCCTATATACATATATCTATATAATACCTACCGTGATACGTATATAATACATCCACTGTACACGTGTGTGTGTGTGTGTGTGTATATCTGCGAGGAGAAAGCTCACGGGTTACATGTATGCGACGTATATATGTATACACGTATATATATGAGGAGAGAACAAAAAGCGAGCGTATAGCGCGTGTATACGCGACGCGGGCACGTCGTCGTTATTAGCCTCGATAATTAACGTTCCTCTCTCTCACGCGCGTATATATATATACGTCCGTGCAATCGTTAGCCTAACAACCTGGAATTTCGGTCTTACGGAGCTGAAGCCAGAAAGAGGAGTCCCGCTTCTCTCTCCCTCTCTTTCTCAGCAGTGCGCAAACGCACGCGGCCATATATACCAGCGCTGCAATTAACAGCGATGTGTTGGCGGTATTTTCTACAGGTCGCTGAGTGTTGAATTGCACTGATAAGGATTTTCACTGGGGGGTTTTGTCACTGGGTTAGAAAAAGAGTTATTTGCATTGCGGCTAACCGTAAGAAATCTGTATATAATACATGTGATACTTTTGATTTTCACCGAATCTGCAAAAGAGTATAAATTATTATTTTAATAAATGTTGTATATATATATTTTTTGACGGGAATTGGTTTTATGAAGTTTCGTAAAAAGTCAAAATTTATAATAAAATAATGAAAATATTAGGGTATCACGGGACGGGAGCAACGAATAAAAAGCAATCGAGAAGCTAAGAAATCATCATTAGGCGGAGTCCATAAACAAATCACGTCGCGACGCGGCGAATGTAAAAGGACATTTTAGGGCCAAAGCCTCGCTCGTATATGCGCATATATATACACACACACACGCATACGCTATTATGATAACGATAAAGGGCCATAAAGCATATGAGCGCGCTGGCGTATATACAACAAAAAAAGGGCTGTGCGCGCGCACGGCAAGGATGACACGCGAGGATATTAAACGGGAAAGCAAGCTGGTGCGCTCCGAAAAAAAGAGAGGCGCGCGGTAGCAACCAAGAGAGAAAGAGACTGTGACAGGGGCCGCCATATCGAAGCTGAGAGAGTCTATAACGAGGAGAGCGCGCAGGCGCACGCTCGCGTTGAGGCAAAAACGCCGCGAAGAGCCTCGGTGCGCGGCTTAATTGCTTAATCAGACGTAGTAAATCTTGCGACACAGGCATTTACACGCGCGCGCGATATCCGCGCTCGCTCGCTCGCTCGCTATCTTTTTCGCATGTGTCCCCCTCTCTCTCTTCTTTTCCACTACCGTATAACACACACACACACACATACACACATACGAGAGAGTCCTTTCGCCACGGCGTCGCGCCGGTAGCCGCGACGATGTTGAATTATTGTCTCTTTTATGGATCACGAAAAAATGAATTTTTTGCTGGTCTGGCGCCCGAATGAACGTTTTTCCTTTTGGAAACCGGGAGCAACCTTCTTCCGTCTCTCTCTCTCTCTCTCTCTCGCTCTCTCTCTCTCTCTCTCTCTCTCTCTCTCTCTCTCTCTTGGCTTCTTATTTTTCCTTCTTGAGGGGAGGGGTAGATTTTTCGATTTTTTTACGCGCGATCGGAGTAATCCAAATTGAAAAAGTTATGGCGGATATAAAGTCGGCTCGACGCAGACGTCAGAGCGATATACGAGGAGGTTTAGTTATAGCGATGGTTGACGTCAACGAGCATTCTGAGGTATTTCGCCTGTTGCTGCAATTTTCCGTTATTATTGTACTATAGTTGGAAAAGGAAAATCGAAGGTTTACATTTATAGAATTCGCAGTTCAAATTATTTTAAAATACCACGAGCAAATACACATCGCAGAAGTATGCGTGTATGACCATTGGTTTTGACACCACACGTCTAAAATATTTATACTCCCGTGCAATTAACCTGAACTGCAAATATCCAAGCTTATTGCGTTTTTCACAACACACAGCTGTTGCTCTCTTTTTCAGTGTAAACATAAATCCTTCTCTCCCTTTTCTCAAATCACTCGCGCCAGACGCAGACACGCGGAGAGCCTTCGCTCGCTCGCGATAGATCGGGCCCGCCTCGTTTGCTCCCTTCTTCTTCTTCTTCTTCTTACTCTCTCGACCTTGCGGCGCGTTCCCTCTTCCCTCATCTGCATACGCGGCTACCTACTTCTCCTTAGCTTTTATTCCTCTCTCTCTCTTTCTCTGTTTCGCCGTGTGGGGATTATGATTTATCGAGCCGCTTACCGATCGTGTAATTACACGCCGCGTGCGCGCGCACGCACGCACAGCCTGCAAGTCGATACGGCTAATAACGTCGCCTCGCATCCATTATACATGTCTCTGCCTGTATAAATGCGTGTATATACATGTGTATATATGTATATGTATATATGTGTGCGTGAGGTGATTTTATTTCTCATTTGCCTTGCGGCGCGTCTCCGTGCGCTTTGATCTGTCAATGGTTAGGGACAGCGAGATTCGAGAGAGAGAGAGAGAGAGAGAGAGAGTAGCTCAACATGGGAATCGCTTGGCTTCAGGGGCATTCCGAGGGAAGCTGGCTTGAATTGTATTTAGAGTTAATCGCGTATAGGCCAAATATGGGAATGTAAAGTGATTTGTAAGTTTGGAAATGTGGGGTTCTTGATTGATGTTTGACTGCATGGTTTGCGGTAAATATCGATTTCAAACATTTCAAAACGTTCGGTAAGCGAATTACTTTGTAATCACAATTCTAGTTTGAATCAACCAACGACGATGCCTATTCCAATTTCAGTATAATTTTTTTCCATATTTTTTCTATAATTTGCACGACTCAACGTAAACACTGACTTCTCTCTGCTGCACTATAATCGGCAATGACACAATGTTCTACTTCCAACAATAGAAAACTATGATTCACACCGCACCATCTTTTGTATACTAGAAATCCTGACAAAAAATAAAAATACAATTTTCAATATTTATAAATTAAAATCCAAATGACAAATACATTTTCAAACTACACAAAGCCATCCTTACAAAATTGAGAACAACCTTATGTATAACTCACCGCACCTATCAAAACAAAAACACTTCACTCACTCCACATAAGACCTGAACCTGTCTTTAATGCTTCGCGCTCACTTGCAGTATCTTTTTCATCAAAAGACCCGCACGTATATATATATATATATATATACTCGCCCACACTCGCAAGACACGGCTGCGTCCTAATTACAGTTGCGATCATACCGCGAGCTGTATAGCGTCAAACAAATGACAACGAATTCCAGCGTTCTACGACGAGCGTTGCAGAAAATTCTCTCCCTCGCTTATATGAGTATATACATATACACACGATTCTCCACACGCACACGCGTGTATATGTCGCATATGTACTCGAGGAAAAAAGTGCTCGTAAGCGCCGGCAAAGGAAAAGCAAAGGGGGGGGGGGAAACCGCGCGAGAATAGCTCGTTTGCGGTCTCATTAGCGACACACCCGGTATATTAAGGGATAAACGTAGCCTCCGGTGTAACGCAACACTCCTCCGCCGCCTCCTCCTCCGTCTTCTCGTCTCTTCTTTGCAAAGGGAGCGATGATCTTGTGCGTCCGAGAATCTCCGTGTGTATGTCTATACGTGTGTATGTGTTACACACATGTTGATGCGTATATGTATATATAGGTGTGCACGAGTGAGCCCGGCTTGATTACGGTCAGTAAATCCGACTACGCATCTCGTTTGACCGCCCAGTATAATGTCCAAAGAAAGAAAAATTTTCGACGATATATTTCACGTATTCTTTGTATAATAAATTTTGTCAATATTAAACATTATTCGTGCAATTTTCCAGGACCGTGAATCATGTGTAACAATAACTTTGTGAAAAATATAGCCTGTCACCAAGTTTATGATATATATAAGCAAATCGGGACCATTGTATTGAAATAATCTCGCAATCAATATGCAATATTCACACTTCTATGAGTGAACTGATGCTCGTCATCGTTGCGTACATAGGCGACGAAAGAAAGACAATATTGTAATCGCTACCTTCTTCCCCATCTATGTATCCATATCTCTCCCTTCCTATGTGCACACACCCCCATTAAAATGTAACATCTCACTGAACCGTCAAATCATTCGCGCTCACCACGGATGCAAATGCCACGGATCCACAATACCCCCGAGATACATACATACACACATGTAGTATACATATACACGAGTAACGCGCATAATATAGACTCGCGAAATCAAAGTTACTCTCGAGAGCGAAGCCGCGTCGTGGCTCGAGGGCAGGAAACCTTACCCCTATCACACAGCGTTTGCTCGCGCAATGATATACATACACACACACACACACATACACACGTACACTCTGGTATACGGAGCTCCCGCGGCGTGTCTCGGTCACTGGTGCATGAAGCATTTAAGCGTCGACAATGTAAGCCAATCAAGGGGGCAAGGGAGGTAAGGGGGCGAGGAGGTGCACAAAAGCGCGGGCGGCCGACGGGAGACGCGTATATATACAGTGTATTACAACAGCAGTATATATATATACATATACGTACGCGCGCACGCGCACGCACGGTAATCGCTTGGAATTGCGTTAAAGTTGAGTTTTTTTAGCTCGTTGTCTCTGTGTGTTGTGCGTATAAGCCCTGAGGCGATGAGAGAGAGAAGGAGAGAATCTCTCTATATATGTCTCGGCTTTTGATGCTCATGTGTATCTCTCGAGTCGTGATGTATTATGCGAGGTAGATATCGTTTCTTGAGCTCTGATGCTATTTTAACTGGAAATTACTTTTTCCTGCCTTCTATATACGAGTATAGTATTTGTTTCTCGTACTGTGCATTGAACGGTGCAAATGTATGCAAATATTGAAAAGATTTCAATCGTATATATAAATTTACATTGTGTTGAAGAGAAACATAAATTTTAAAAGAATTCTACGTTATTCCTTCTGGAAACTGCCTTAAAATATTAAACACAAGCACGAAAATAACGTTTGAGCCTGACTTCAAAAGCATTGTTGCGTTGTAAATTGCTCTGAGAATTAAACTCGCTGCTCTCTCTTGGAGCAACAGCGAAATTTCATCCAAAATAGGATAGACCATGGTAGAGAGAGAGAGAGAGAGAGAGAGAGAGAGAGAGAGTGAGAGAGAAAGAGAGACTGGGAGCCAAGCTGATGATGAAGGAAAGTCTCTTTAGAATCCTCGCAAAGCCCCGTGGGGCGCGAACTCCGCGCGCAGCACCGAAATAATAACGTATTCCGGCGCTCGCGCGAGAGCAAGAGTTTACGCTGGGGCCAGCGTTATATACTATATATATATATATATATATATATATATGTGTACAGCCGGTGCCAAACGCGCGCATGGCGACTAAAAGGCTTACGAGATAATTTGCGACGGCTTAAAGCCGACCAATCTCCGATCCCAAGCAACGTACCACGCGCAGAAATCTTATACGCGTGTTGCGCAAGGCCCGGGCCGGATGTTGCAGCGAGTTCTCTCGCTTTTTTTTTTGTTCTAAACCGCACGCGTATGCAGGATTTACGGGTACTAAATTATTCGTGTTTCTCACAAGTGGAAATAACTGAATGTTTTATTTTTTTAAATAAAAATTTGGTCTATACTGAAAAATTGATTTAAAAAAAAGTATAGCTCCAGTCGTCGAAATATACTCAAACGCGTCCCTTAATTTATCCGATCTCTTTCCGCTCGTGTACCAAAAATCGAACCCGACACTCTATACACACACCCGCGTATAAATCGACACATTGGCCTGTCGAAAAAAGTCTCGAAATACCCCCGTTAAAAACCTAAAATTTCAGCAACTCCCTCTCACTCTCTCTTTCTCTCTCGCTCTTCCTATACTGCCCCACCAGATAAACAAAGAGATGGGAAAAAGCGCGAGCGCGCAAACGGCTGGCTGTTTGAAAACCGATATAGAAGGCCGTATACCCGCGGCCCGATATCCTCGTGTAGCAGTGGTGCCTCTTTCATCGCGGGACGACTTTTTGCGTCCGGATTTCTGTTGCTCCTCTTCTCGCCTTTTTTTTGCGAGGGAGCAGCGGCAGCGGCGGCTTTCACAGGCTGTCGCGTCGCATCTACTTGACGAATTTTTTTCCCCGAATATGGTTAATTGACCGAGCTAAAGTGCAAACCGCAAGGGAGAAGGAGACCCGCACGTAGAGGATTGCATGTATTATGAATGTGTTGGTCGTAGCGTGTTTCTTACCCTCTATGGGTTTTTGTCTTTGGGGGTTTTTGCGGTGATATGGTTAAGCCTAGTGATCAGATTTCGTGTCTTATCTTTATTAAAATCTCTCACGTAATGGTTACGAATATTTATATTCTCGTATTCAGTTTATCGTCAAGTATTATTAAACGAGGTAATCTTATTTGAACGGAAAGACCGAAAATCACAATCGAGAGTTATATTATGCTTAATTTGAGCCGAAGTGCCCGTTCCAAGAGCAATTCTTGAGTACCCCTCATCCCTTTCGCCGAAGCGTCAAGTCGCGCGCTCGATGCCGCATTGAAATTCTCCTTCATCTTCGGTAATTGCTTTGCGACTTACGCGCACAGGCGGCACGTGCGCAACTCGTGCTGATGGAAAGAGAAGAACAACGCATCAAGCAATCGTTTCTTTGAAGGTTCTCCAAACGAATAAGGCTGAAAGAGTCATGAAGGGAGGTTGCTGATGTATCGGGGGGTGTGACTTATTGGTGTTTTCAAACAAGATGTTTAATGTCGAAACAATATATTTTCTATAATTACATTTTTTTATATAAAAATACATCAATGTTTGAGTAGATGAACGAACATGAATCACAATATCCTATAAATACATTTTAACAATTGTGACGCCAAAACTGAATGTTATTTTCTAAAATGACTAATACGAATCGGAATACTATATACGTATACTCAAGCAACAAACTCATCTTTAAAAATACAACCGTTACGCGTATACGAAAGTAAACACACAGTTTTTTTTTGTTCACTCGACCCGAACCTCTGGGACACCATCAAAATTAGACCACGAGTCAAAAACGTCGCAACGCAATATACATCCATCCACACACACACACACACACACGCACACATACACTTCTTTAGTTCCCATTCACTCTTTTTTCTCTCGTTCGCGTCGAGCTCGCACGGGAAAGTCAGATGGAGAGAGAGAGAGAGAGAGAGAGAAAGAAAGAGAGGGAACGAGAGGAGCGACGGCGACGGCCCACGCACATCAGGACCCGTTAAGAGCCTCTTCAGTGCTCGGCTGTTTGCCGGCAAACACCCTTCTATATAACTTCTCCTTGGGAGCTCCTGGCGCCCTTTTTTCCTCGCGCTCTCTCTCTCTCTCTCGGCTCTTTCTCTGTCTCTCTTCCTTCTGTATCTGTGTGTATATCTGTCTGTCTGCGTGCGTGCGCGGCCGCGTGCGCAACCGGAGTCTGATTACATATTAATTATTTACCGAGCGATTTCCAGAGTCTCTCTCTTCTCTCCTGCTGCTGCTGTAAGGTCGGAGAGGCTGAGTAAGCGCGTGTATATACGATGTTAGAGACACCTATTCTTCAATCGCGTTGCAGGAAGAGGAAGATAGAGAAAAAGGGAGATATATATTTAATTCACAAGTCTATATATACGAACGAGTGACAAATTGAATTTGCAATGAGGGATTTACCATTGTCAGATGCAAAAATCGAATTTTCAGTCTCATTAAATTAGAGAAAATTTAATGTAAATAAACAATAAAAAAGGAAAACAAGGTCTCTTTAAGTTTACTGAAACCAGTAGTAGAAATGCAATTTTAAAGTTACCGTATACATGCCATGTAAACTTAAAAACTATACAATCGCTCAACACGGATCTCAAGAATAAAAGATTTTCTCATCTTACGCGTCCAAATATTTTCCTCGCATCTACAAACACACACACACACACACACCCTCATTACGGGATTAAAACTCATTTTCCATCATCCACGTCGCAGCGCATCACACGCATATCCTTTTGAAACTTTCTCCATAACACCGTGACCGAAAAGCACCAAATGGGCCGCACATTCTCGCGTATAGTAGTAGTGGTACATAACATATTTCGTATCATCGTCAGTGTTCACGTGGTTGTACATTAGCCGCACCAACCGCTGCGCTTATCTCGCTTCGCTGCTAAGAACAACACCGCCGGAAGCGGCGTCAGTTTTCCCCTCTCCATCGTGGGTCGAAAAGCAAAGGAGAGAGAGAGAGTGGGAGAGTAGACTGGCAATTTTCCGGGCAGCGATTCTGTTGGAGGCGGCCCGCAACGGGATTAGCTCGCTCGCTTGTGTATATACGCTATGTCTTTCGCGTATGTGTATGTATGTATATATGCAGTAGGTTGCGGTCCGCTGCGCACAGTCGAGGCAAGGATTTAATTTATCCGCGGCTGTTGCTACGTTGCCGTTGCTCCCGCAGTTGTTCTGTGCTTTAAAACAAAGCCCTTTCGTTTAATAAAAAAAAAAAAAGGAATTCGTAGCCGAGCTGCATGTACTGCTCTGGGAAGGGAGAGAGAACGCAGTCTCTTTTGGCATTGCACAAAACAATAACGAGCACCGTGTCGCTTCTTTGTCGTTCCATTCGAAGAGAGATAGAGAATAAGCAAAGTACTTTTTATTGTACGAGCGTTTGTTTTAAAAACATTGTGTAGATCGTGTGATGCTTGGAAAGTTCTCTATCACGGTAAAACGAATGTTTCATTTACGTCAGTTAGATAAAGCTATATATATATATATAGCGATGTGTATAAGACAAAATGCTTTCTCGTCAAGGATTTCTTCGTCAAGATCTTCTATATAAGTATAGAAACAACGGTCCTCGATGAACATACTCGAGATCTCGAGCTTACTGGCCTTGGCCAAGGAGAAGAGTCTATTAATTTCTCATTGTTTTCTCATGAGTCGAAGAACGTGTGCGCGCGCCACGCAGCAGCAGCCGCGGAAAAGGATTTAATTTTTCGGGCTCCTTCCCACGGGCCCCCCGAAACCTGCGGCCTCTCTTCAGCGCAAATACTCGACGACGACTATGGGCTTGTAGGAAAATGTTTGCCCTTCGTCAAGATGCTCGAAGATTGTTTGACGACGCGACCCACCGAGTGCATTCGTTCATTAATTCGACAAAATCTCATTAACTTGCCGAAACTGTCTTCTTTTCTTTTTCTTTTAATATACGAATTCTAATTTGGAAAAATAATCGCGTTGTTAATCTTCTTTTTTTATTAAATTCATTCGCATTAAACAATGGAATGTTTCCATTTTAATGAAAGCAAAATATCATATTTTTTAACCAAAATCGTTCAATTGTACAATATTGAGAAACTTTCTCATCTTTCCGCCCGTTGTCAAACATCTAAAACCACAAAAAAAAAACAACAACTCAGTTCACTCAACGGCACGTGCACGACATGGGTTAACCACTTCTACACACATCTTCCGGCTTAGGACAACGCGGCAGCTCACTTTTCCGCCTTATCTCTTGGCGGGTAAGTTTTGCGGCCTCTCTCTCACTCGGAAATCCTCCGAAAAACGTATCAAAATTCAGAGATCCCGAAAAACAAGGAGCAGTGCGCGCCGTTGCGGCGGTCCCGACACTCTCCTCTCGCCTCTTTTGTTCTTGGGCAAACATTTGCCCCCGCTTTCTTCCCACAGGACCGCCTTGCGGACACATTAGACGCGCGCTCGAGTGAGAGAGAGAGAGAGAGAGAGAGAGAGAGAGAGAGAGAGAGGATGAATGGACATGCGAAGAGGAGAAAGATTACGAAGAGAAACGATCTGCGTCTTCTTGTTTCGTTTATTTTTTTTTTTTTTTTGTCGGAATTTCTGTCATATAATGTTGACATGATGTTTCTAATTGTAGAATATCAAACTAATCATATTTCGTATATATAAATATCGGATCTGGTTTTAATTTACGCCAGTGTCAGAAAAAACAAAATTTGTCATTTTCAACTTGTCCAGCTATAACTATATATACTATAACATCAAAATTCAAACGACGCACGTTCACACGCAATTTCACGTTTAGCAGATAGCTGCGGCCCCTCCGACGTGGCGTTTCTAAAAACGCAAAGAAAACATAGTCGGCCAAACGAGAGTCGACGAAAAAAGCGAGGAACGTCGCATTCGGCCTGTCAACCGTCCTCGACCCCATCCGTCGTCGTATGCGTATATATATTGCACGCAGCCGCGGCGTGTGTGTGTGTGCGCACGCGTGGAAAAAGAGAAACGCGAAGGTATAGAGAAAGAGAGAGAGAGAGAGAGAGAAAGAGAGACGGCGCGCGAACGAATAAGAAAAAAACGAAGAAGGAAGAAGAACTTCCCGGCAGGATAAAATGTTGCAAATCATGGGCTACCTGTCGGCTCTCTCTCTCACACACACGTACACCGCAGGCGCGTCTTTGTTTTAAACAGTTCCTCCGCGCTAATGCATCGCGCGCCCGCATATATGCATATATATATACATACACACACGTCACGGGCGTTTCTGCACTAAGGTATGCATATATAACGCCTGTATGTATGTTCACAAACGACCCTCGTCAATCGACATCGTCTATCGATTTGCCATACACATATGTATAGGATGGATGGCAACGTATGTTGCTGCTTGCGCCTATCGCGATAAGAACGACTGTACGCCGACGACGACGTCGACGACTTACCACGAGATTTTCACACGGCTCACGGCAACCGGTGTATGTGTATACTTCGTTGAATGGAATGCATTATACCTGAACTTGTGCTGGGCCGAGAGCGTATACAGCAGCAGCAGCGGCAGCAGCAGTGCTACTTCTGATGCGCGCGCGGAAGAAAGTGTACTCGCGTGTGTGTCTGCTGGATATTCAGTTACACAATTGAATGTGTGTTGCATTAATGGGTCTTTCAATATTTGCCGAACGACGTTGAGGTTTTAAAGGCTTCTGCAATGTAAAATTAGTTTGAACAGGGGTTGTGTGAAGTATAACTGTACTGTCACTTGTTCTACGATCGGTCGTGTGTGCAACGTGATGTTACTACCGACACTGTTGCTTTTTCATTCCATGTTCGAAACATCGTCATAGACACTTATAATTTTATATCCAAATTGGCCGATTATTTGATAAATCTTGATGTGATCCCAAATTAATAGGGGATTCCCCGATAGTTACTTTAGACTACAATTTAAACAATTTTTACTGCATACACACACATATACTCTCCCACTCTATATACAGACGTATATACGGGGACAGATATATATATATATATATATATATATATATATATATAGACACGCTCGGGCGAGGATGATGCGCTCGCGTTGAAAAGGACAAACGACAGTATGAAAGAGAAAGAAAGAGGACGAGGGAATCCGCAGCGAATAAAAAAGGGCGAAAAACTCAAACAAAACAAAGGATCGAATTGAAATTGGAGTTGAGGACTATATATATGTATGTATATACAGAGCCGGGGAAAAGGAGAACTGAGCATCGGGGCGCGACTCATGCCGCTGCGCGGGGAGTCGAAAAAGAGCGCATGGGCCCCGTAGTATCGTTTTAACGTCTCTATTAGCAGCTATTAAAAACGAGAGCGAGCCAGAGACCCCCGGACCATTCGACGAAGAAAAAAAAAACACTCGCGAAGAAGGGGGTCGCCGAATCGCGCGCTCCAACATTCACATGCTATTACTCTCTCTCTCTCTCTCTCTCTCCCTCCCCCTCTCCTTTTACTCTCACTCTCTCTCTCTCTATCTCTTTCTCGTTCTCCGGTGTCCGGTTACCTTTTGTCAAGTCGGAGGCTCAGATTTTTTGAGCGATACACACACAGACATATATATATATATAGAGCTCGCCCATTGTACCCCTAGCTCCGAGTATTTAGCATCGCGCCAGGGATATATGGGTATACGCATAGCTATATGCGCTTGGTTATTATGTCCGCGAGTGGAGAACACGAATCTGGCTGCCGGTGTCCCGTGCGGCTGTATACGCGCCAGCATAAATTCGGTTAAAATGATATATCTGCCGCGCGTGCGCGCAAGTTCTTCTATGGAGGTTCCGTATACATATATTATAGTAGCGATAACTATTGTCTCGCCGAGGCACGCGATAGCTGTGTGTGTGTGTGTGTGTGTATATATATATATATATATATATACACACACACACACGCGTTCGTATATACGTGTGTATATGTGTGTAGCAGTCTTTTGCGAGGGATTATTAGAGATCGACGGACGAGATAAGCGGGCGGAGCGGCTTTATTGTCGCGCTGGTAAATAGTCACGATCTCGAATGTTTCTCTTCCGAGTCGAATTACAACGAGAGGGGCTATACTACTGTACACACGCGCGTGGTTCTGATAAGAATCAGAAAGAAAAAAGAAACGCCTGAAAAGAGCATGCGAATACGTTGTAAAAATAACTCATCTACCGACGAAAAGATGTATAATTTATGTGTATCGCGTAAAAACACGCATGCAAGATTGATTTCACCTTTTTTAATTAAGACTTTAATAAATTTACCACGTGTGCATATACTTCTCTCTTGGTTCAGCATGAGTCGGGCAGACAAAACCGCGCGCAAGAATTCACGCGGCAGTTGCGGCGCGTGAAAAGCAGCATGGATGAAGAAAAAAAATCCCGCGTGTGCGCTTAATGTGTTTGTTTATGAAATGAAGTACCGGATCATTAAGCGGAGCGCAGAGCGGCTGCGGTATCACGCGCGGCAAACTTTTTGCGCGATTAATTGCACCGTCCGCGAAAAAACGCAGAAGAACGAATGAGCGAGCGCCTTAACTACTTTTTTAAAAGTGACTCGTCATTCGACAAGTGGGATGCAAAGCATCGTTTCGATTTTAAAAGCCTCGCTCCTTGCACCTGAGCAAATTTATTTTTAATTATACCGGCAAAAAGAGCAGCTGGCTATAAGAATCAAGTCCGTGTATAGCAGACGCGCAATACAGTAGCCAAAGCGAAATGATAATACACGGTCGTCTATACATACACGAGGTACCGGTATCGAAAGTATTTTAATTTCCAATTATTCATAAACACCTTACTTCCAGCTAAAAATCACGCTACGAGAACCTCGTTTCTATCACGTATATAATCCCTCTCAGCCGGAATCTCAAAATACACTTTATACCACACAGCAGAAGAAAGAGACTAGCTAAGCGCCTATTGTACCCGGTCAGCGGGGGCAAAAAACTGTATCTTAATTAGGTGTTAATAGCCCGCGCAAATGAAAAGCCCGCCCTCTTGCACGCCTAATCGTATACGCTCTATATATACACCTCACAATGGCATTCCCTTAGCACTATATATGTGTATATATACGCGAGTATTCCATCGGGCCGCGGTGCGAGAAAAGAAGAAGAAAGCCTGGCGCGCAGGCGCGAGACAAAGGACCGCCGGTGGCATAATTAAACTGCGTTGGATATTTCGCGGGCGGGGAGGGTTCGATTACTTACCGCGGCGACGGAACTCCACGCAGCAGCAGCAGCAGCGGCGTTCGCTCAAATTACGCTGCCGCCTTTCATCGCGCCAAAAAGGGCCCGCGCGACAGAGGGAGAGAGTAGGGAGAGAACAGATTGACAGCTGCCAAGCAGCTTCCAGTACTCGCGCGATCTTTCGTACCTCGTTGTATATGTGTATGTATGTTTGTAACGCGCTTTGTAAGTGTCCGTTTGATTTGATGTTTTTGTGTCGGGTTCACGGCAAGAGGTGTCATACTTTCTTTGGTATATGTGTGTAGGCGGTTCTTTGGGTGTGCACGAGGGTAATGAGGTTTTGGATCGGGACATTCCAATTTATATACGCAATATGGTATAAGATAAAAGACGCGTTGACTCGCTTGATTTAACAATTAAAAATACCTATAACCATGCATCGCATTGTTCATCAAAACCCACGTATATATAACAATATATACACAGTATAACTAGAAACTTTACACATTTTGAAGGTGATGCACCCCGTATACCGCGGATATATCTCGCAGTGTGGCAACGTTGCCATTGCGAGACCCAATTAGCAAGGAAAACAGCCACGCAACGCGTCGTCGCTGAGTGACGGATCCCGCCATATTGCGAGCTTGCGGAGAGGATCGATTCGCCGCGCTTCCAAGAGTGGCAGTAGGAGGAGGCAACGATGCGGTAGTGGTGAAAGCGCGGAGAGGCTTTTAAGCTCTCCCGCGCTCGTATATATAGCCGCAAAGAGAAACGCCCGCAATCCGCATCGCGACCGCCGTAGCGAGTATATTCCGCAAAATGAGTGGAAGCGATCCCAGCAAATGGCCCGCGACTGTTTGGCGAGAGAGAGAGAGAGAGAGAGCCGCCCGTCGGTCGCGAGCACGTCGTTTTGTTTAGACAGCGCAACGCAACGGGAGGAGGAGCGTGGGTGCGATTTTGTGAGGGACGATTTCGGTCTGTGTATGTGTGTGTAATGTAGATGTGGTGATCGAAGTTCGATGGTGGAGAAAGTTTTAGTAGGATTATTTGATAGCCTTAAATTAGGAAACGAGTTATTGAATAAATTATGTAAATAAAAGTACGCGAAATTCAATGATGAAGAATCCACGTCAGCAACTCGAATATCATTCGCTCCAGAAATAGTCACGCAGCAACTCACGCATATATATCAGGAGCTAGCATGAAATATTCTACAGAGTTCACCCGCACCGCTGACACCGTAATTTTCCCGTGCCATGCAATTCCCGTAATTTCGCACCCAAGAATAGAGCCAAGAGCGAGCAAGAGAGAGAGAGAGAGAGAGAGAGAGAGAGAGAGAACCATGAAAAGGGGGAACTCCTCGTCGACTTTTATCGAGACGCCTCGATCTTCCACCTCCTCCTCTTCCTCGCACCCTCGACGCATAATGGCCGTGAATATACACGCACCTCGACGCACGAAGGCTGCATATATATACACACACACACACAACACATACACTCAAACACACGCGTAAACGCGCATGCGCGCGTGAATCCTTTCTCTCTTTCGCTTCTCTCTCTCTCTCTCTCTCTCTCTCTCTCTCTCTCTCTTTCTCCTGGCGAAGCAAGAAACGAGTGAGAAGAGTATATAGCGTATAGGAGAGGGGATGGAAAGAATCTCGACGTATACGCGCATCAATCATCGGTCTCGTCGCCGCATTACGAGGCGAATTAACGTTTTCATCGCTTGCGCGTTCGCTCGCACACCTCCCGCATCAACCATACATATATAACGCTGCGCAGAGATTCGACGATTTTTTTGAAATCGCTCGAGTCACAGTCATTCGTGTATAACGTGAAAGCGTGCGAGTGACAATGAGAGATTTCGAGTGCGGAGAATCACGTAGTCATTCGATTAAAGTAGGATTTCCTCGCGGACGCGATATAAAGCGTAATTTATCTTCGTTCCGCGTAATTTTTTGGAGACGAAGACTTGAGTTAATTTACGTTTCGGTATATGTATATATATACATATATATATATATGCTCGAGAGTACGACGACATATATATTTTTGTTGCTGAAAGTTCCGTTTATCGCGCTCAATTCGACCTGCGCGCTGATGTCGCTTTTTTTTCTTTGCATCATTCGGTTCACGCGTGAATCGCTCGTTTGTCCCATGTGCAGTGGATTATATATGGAAGCTGCGGCATCGATAAATTATATCCTGATTTCCAGATGTGCGAAAATCAATCGTTTGACAACTTTTGTTGTTGAGTTTAGAAAACTAGTAATTGTCGAATTAAAATAACTCATTCCTGATAACAACTATATATACACATACCTTTATACGATCCAAAAAAAAGCCTGTAACATTAAAAAGAACCCAACTAACCAATACATCCCTTTTTTTCCTCATGTTCAACAGGCAGCAGCAGCAATCTGGCAACGGAAATGGAATGGCACGGCGCACTTTGAGCCCTGGACCTGGCGGTAGCGACAGCGAAGACTCTGATATCTCACTTGGCGGAACGTCGCCACAGTCGCCGAGCTCCTCGCCGCCACCTAACCATCATCATCAGCCGTCACCCGTGTCGCTTGGCTCGATCGGGCCGATACCCACGCCTAGCCTCAACTTCCGCTTCGATCCGACCCAGTCGTCGTTTCGCTTCGGGCCTGCGCCCAGCTTCAAGTTCTCGCCGGCGGGCTTTCGCTTTGCGCCTCACAGTCCACAGCACAACCATCCAAACATCTCCGGTGGCAGCATATTCAGGCTCACCGAGACGAGCCCGTTCCAAGCCGTCGGGCCGCGCGGCGATTTAGGATCGAGGTAAGTGTCGTCACGTATATATTCTTTAAAGAAACAAAAAGAAGGATGTACACAGAGAAAAAAAATATCGTTACAATTAACGAATTATGATTTTAAATACTACACGCAAGTAGTATTTGTGATGAACGCAAATTCAATTATTATTAAGAAATAGTTTACAATATTAAATTCTCTTGCTAGAAATAATCCGTTCTCTTGTGGTGAAACTCATATGTTTTAATAGTTAAGGAAACATGACTTTAATATAAGAAACAATGTCAAACGAGTGCTTTCTTAACTGTTAATTAATTTCTTTAACTATTAAGAAATATTCATTTGTTAACACCAAATGTCGATTCGTTAATAGTTAATGACATTCCTTTAATATAAAGATTTCTTTTTCTGTGTGTAGAATTTTTCTGTTATATTTGTAAGCGATGGAATGTAAAGAAAATCTTGTTTAAATTCAACACAGTATAACGTAATACAAATTTCAACTCACATTTTTTTAAAAATACCCTTCTGTTCAAACGTACTCTTGCTCTTAAAACCTGCACAGTAAAATAAAAATAGTCACACAAACAAAAGCTTGTTTAAAAATAATCTAAAGAATTCGTATGATTTGTCACGTTACAGGTTACCAGACCCGATCGGTTTGCCGCCACCGCGTCTCTATCCTCACGAAACGCTGCTCCACCATCCGCTACCCCAGCACCAAGTACCTCCAGAGAGCCTCTCACGGTTATCGGACGGTTCGCGGCTCTCGGATAGCCTCTCGGAAGCTGCACACTCGCCGCCATTGGTAGCGACGAATCTCACAGTAACGGGGTCGCTACGTGTCGCGGTCCCTTCGCCTCACACACCTTCGTCACGTGGGAGTCCACCTTCGGGCCCAAATAGCCAACAGACACAGACGAGCCCAACGGCTGGTATCATCAAGTTAACAACAACGACGACGACATCGTCCTCGTCGTCGCCACCGCCACCACCGTTGCCACCGTCTCTACCGTCGCATCATCATCATCAGCCACACCAGGCGAACCTGAAGCCACCTCAGATTCACCGACCATTCTCGCCGGCGTGATACGAGCAGCGCGATACCCAACGCGACGGGCTCAAATGCTTCGTCGAGCTGCTCTGAGGGAGTTTATACATAATACGCGATGCACGCACGCCGAGGCGGAGAGAGTATACGGCACGAACTTTGTATTACCTTGTCTATCGCGCTTTGTAAGCGACTGTCGATTGTTGTCCGGCAGGGATTTTATTATATAATTTGCCTTTCAATCGCACGTTCTGGAAACGATACTTTTGAGCCGGTTATTTTTTTTTTTTTCTTTTAGAATTTTATTTTGTTAATTGTAGTTTAATTGCTCTTTCATTATAGTCGTGTGTATACGATATTTTGATATGTATTGTTCACATTTTACAATGATTTTTAGAAATTTATTTATAAAATCTGACCAATATTCCCCTATTTTATTCTCAGAAGCATCGCTACTCTGTGGGGCACAAAAACCGTTACTTAGAGGTACGTTTGTTTTGAAGTTAGACTATATTAAACGCAGAGTAAACAAAAGGTTTTGAAAATTCATTAATATTCAAAAAGTAATAGTTATGTGTTTACCAAATTTAAAAAATTTTATTGAAAATTTACTAAAAGTGATATCATTTTTTTTTATATATAAAGGGTTTCAAATTAAAATTTAATCTACTATATGGTATAGTTGGGATTACCATTTTAACCATGCTAACTGGTGTAGGTTAGATCTATAGATTTTAGAAAAAAGTGAATATTTATTGTGTACATGTATTTAATTTATTTTATTTATTTTAAATTTCATAAGTCTCCAACGACTTATGAAGCTAAAAGCAAAAAGTATCTTTTTCATGACATGCAATGTTGAAACAAGAACCTGACTATAACTCAACTCTCCGCGTCATTGTGCAGATGAAGACATTATACGATAGACGATTACTTTCGTTAAGTGTGTAATAAAGCTAAACGTCTTTTCGCTTGGAAATTGTATTTATAAAACACTATAACTATGGAGTTAATGATCTTTTTTTTTTGCGGAACTGTGGGTGTAGTGTGTGAGATAGTTTTCTAATTGTTGAATACGAACAATTATTTAAGAGATGATCCTTCGTTTTATTTCGAAACTTTTATTATTGGTTACTGCGTTCACATATTTTTTCAAGTTTCAAACTTGTATAGGCGGCAATTTTTCATGGTAGCTCAATTATCACTTTGACATTCAAATTATATTAACGTCGTTATAAAAAAAATTGCTACCTCGATTCTAAAAGCTATAAAACAAAATCGAGTCTTTAACACCAATCTAAATAATTATAATGGACATTAAGTGTGATTCCGCAAAAAAGAGAAAAAATAAAAAAATACCTACGCAATGAAAAGTGAGATTTTGTTAGAGTGATATATATAGTAAACGATATTATATAAAAAAGCGCGTAAAAGAGTGAAGTGAAAGATGTATAGCGAGGGCGTTCGGAAACCAGTATGGAAATAAACAATGACTGTTCAACGCGCACACTGACAAAAACAGTGTGTGTGTGTATATACATATATGTATATACACACACACACACATATGAAATCACACAATCATCCCTCCTCCCACACACACACACACACATATGCGCTGATCCTATCTGGTTTATCGCCGAAAAAAATAAAACAGTCAGAAAAAAATCGAATGAATCCGAATACCTCACAGGCTGCTGTTTGTAACGCCGAGCAGCGGCACCGTGAGATATATATGCTGGGAGGGATGAAAGTTTCCCGCAAATAAACGAGTCCTTTCTACGTCCCCGAACTCCTTCTTTTCCTTAGACTAATTGTAGACTTAGCACTCGCTAATTCGAATTATCAAGCCAGTATTTGAGATTGTGAAAGACGAGAGTGAAAAACAAACGCATCGCTCCAGAAGCGATGA
Organism: Torymus texanus; assembly: GCA_036873485.1. NCBI lineage: Eukaryota > Metazoa > Arthropoda > Insecta > Hymenoptera > Torymidae > Torymus > Torymus texanus. The sequence continues at coordinate 4,249,613 of JAYJLV010000056.1, forward strand.
GTATACGCGCGACTCGAAGCATCACCGAGGCGCGTGAGATTAACAAGTCGAATATACATATATATTATAATGGAGCGAAGTGGAAAAACGATGATAAAACGAATCGTATGCTCTCTTTCCCCTCTCACTTTTGTAGATAGAATCGCACTAGGGACAAAAATTTCTTGTTTAATCGCTCTTATAAATATGAACATATATAAATATAAATGAATATATTATATATATATGCAAATATAAATATTATACATAGGTACCTTATCGAGGATAAGGAATGAATAATGCAAGAACTATACATATATAAATACGTGAAAGAATGAGCATTATTATAACTAATATTAGTATAATAATATTATTATTTGCGCCTGTAAATAAATCCACGCGAAAAATATATAAACAGATTACTATGAAATTTATTATGCCTTTGACATTTATTTATTCACACATCCTCTTTTCCTTAAAACCATTACAACTAGCTTTTAATTTTTATAAGCATTCTCAAAATCCTCTTAAAAATATTTTACATGTATTTTAAATTAAAATATGTTATTTTTCTATGTGTAATATTAAAATGAAAGAATAAATTAAGAACGAAAGACGACTTTGGAACTCGTTAAAATACTTGGTTCGTTCTTCGCAGCTAAAACAGCTAGAGACTACTGAATATTCTTGAAACTTCTGGTCAAAGTGTATTCTGCTTATTACAATAAATATTCAAAAGGTTACCTATATGTATTCACGGCGAACGTATTAGGCTACTTTACTATATCATTACAGCGTTAAACTTACATAAGTGGGCTTCTGCAAATTTGGCTTATATAACCATGGTATTTACATTATCGTCACTTACATAAAATGTTCGCAAACTTCAATAATGTTACAAAACCTTGTTTCGACATAATGGCGAATATTGCGGTAAGAATATATGGTTTGTAAAAAATTAAACTGCTATGTTGATACATTCCAGTGGCTTATATAAACAAAAAAACATCATAAAATAATATTATATTTTCTTACAATGTATCCAAATGGCTTTCAAGATCGATATTATTTCTAAAAAAAGAACTACAACAAAGTAAATTTCGAAATAATCTTTTCGAAATAAACAACAACTTCCATTAACACGTGTATATATTACGTGCCACACATACACACTACAATAAAACATCGTGTCCCCTTGTCGTCGCACCGATGATTACAAGAGTCGCGGAGCGTGTAGAGAGGGGAGAACTCGCGTAATACATAGAGTCGTTCCCAAGACGGAAGTAGCATATTTTCAGAGCCGACGTCGTCAACGACGTGCGCGCTCCGACGACGCAGCCGCAGAGCAGTGGTGGGAGCGCGTGGGAGTCGAAGCCCTGATGCCGAGTATCGACTAGCCTTCGAGGAGTAGGAGAGGAGGAGGAGGTAGTGGCAGAAGAGGGGAGAGAGAAAAGGTCGCGCGCGCGCGTCTCTAGCGACAAGTTGCGTGTTGTGCGTGGGCGGGTGTCGCTGACAGAATCCACCAATGAGACGACGGCTCGCGCTGTAAACGATCTCATAGGTTAGCCTCGTGTACGGCCGCAACGACGTGTGTCTCGCCGGTGCGGGAAAGGAGAGTCAATTTCGGTCGTATATAGACGCGGCTCCGTAATGCCGATGGTATGTGTATATATATATACGTGATTGCGGTAGAAAAGTTGTGGGTGGAGGACGATATGATGAATAACACGCGAATGGTTTAATTGCTGGTATATGAAGGATGTATAATAAAGTTCGCGTGTACGTGATCGTTAGAGTAGTGTAAAATGTGAGCTTTGTTTATATCAGAACTGCGTACATATAAGTATTGGCTTATAAAAATAGAATAATTCAGCATTTTAAGCATTTTTCTGGTTCAAAAAAATTATCTTAACGCAAAACAACTTCATATGGTAAACTGATAAAAATTATTGAAATTTAAAAAAATATATATTCGAAAGCTGTATTAAGTAAAAAAAAAAATGAAGCATATCAGAAAAAAGTATCGAAACACGCATCGCCAGTCAACAATGAAACTTGACAGACGCATACTAAAAAAACAGTCAACAGCCTAGAAAAAAGAAAAAAAAATATGTCGAACCGCATCTAGAAAACAAACCCTCGCGCTAACGCGCATCTCATAACCCTATACGACACTCATTTTACACCCTATATATATACACCCCTCTCGAAAACACCTAAGTGCTCTATATATAAACAACGAGAGAGAGAGAGAAAAAAAGAACACACCTACATCGCACCGCTCCATATATATATATATATATATATACACACACACACACACCCGCATATAAACGCTTCACGCTCTCTCGCGTGCGGCGCGTGACGGCGTTGTCGAGAAAAGCAGTCGGCGAAAATGCACTTAAAGGTCGAGATCATCGACTTAATGGAGTGGTAAGCGCATTATAAAAGTGTTTGAGAGGGAGCGAATGAGCGCGAAAGCGAGAGAGAGAGAGAGAGAGAGAGAGAGAGAGAAGAGCGCGAGCTAAAGAAAGCTATCGCGAGGCTCGATCGCGATGAAAATCGATTACGAGAAGAGAGAGAGAGAGAAGAGGGGTGGGGAGGAATAGCGTGTGACGTGAAAAGAGCGAGAGGGAGAGATGGCGAACCGTTATATATACGTGAGCTGTGGAAGGGCGCCGCGAGAAGTGAGAACGCGAGAGTCGAAGTGCATAAAGAACGTTTCTTCCGTTATAGAAAATGTAGCAGCGATATTTTTGCTAAGATGACTGCGATAAGTTTTTATATCTGTATCTACGAGTATAGATATACAGCGATGGGAAATTACATAGTTCTGTAACCGAAAACATTGTAAATAAAATGTGTTAGTTTAGAGAGAAAAACTGTTATGACGATACATTGATGATGCAATTTTGCTTTTTGTATTTGTCGCAAACCTATTTGACTATTTTTACACCGGAACTTTTTTTCCCCAAATCGCATTGTGTCTGAATTTCGATCTACTATTATCATCACACCGCAATCGGAGCCGAAACAGCGCATGGAAACAAGCTTAAAAAAGTCTCCATTTCGGTAGAACAATAGCTGTACGTGTGTGCGTGTGTGTATATATATATATATATATATATATCCACTATAAACGACTATCTACGCTATATACACATCCATATAGCGTGTCTCTCTGTGCTCAGGCCAACGATAAAAGATCGCGTACGCGTATAATAGGCCCGGAGGCGCTAGCATTGTATAGTTGTACGATATATATATATCGTCAAACGAAAACTCGTATACGCTCGTATCGCGATCGTATATCGATATGAGGAGCATCGTTGTCGGAGAGGACTTTTTTTTCTCGTTGTCTCACATGCTCTTTAGGCGTAAACTGTCGCTCTAAAAAGCCTACCGCTCTGTCGCCGTTCTTTTTCCGCCCGTTGGCCTCTCGAGGGAGCCACGCTGCTTGTCGTGCGTTACACACGTCTGTCTCTCTTGGTCGCTCGTCGCGCGTCATCGTCGTGTTTTGACAGTTGCCGCGCTCTGACACCTCTGGCACATTCATTAGAAAGGGGTTCTCAACCCGCACCCGATTATAATTATGTTTTGTTATTCTTCTCCTGCAGTATAGCGCTGCCGGCACGATGTTTTTTTTTGCGTTTAACTATCTGTACAATTTAATTTCTTCGGATAAATGAATGTTTTTTAAACTTTCATATGCACTTGTGCTTCACCAATTTATGTTTATTATATTTTATGCGAGTTTTTTTACAAAAATTTTGATTTTTTCTAGTTGTAATTTAACAACAAACTAATGGCATTTTCCAACGAACTTTGCACATTTTAAATACAAATATCAAATAGTTTATTGCACCTTTTTACAACCAAACAAATTTTTTTAAGTCAATTACTAAATCAGTAATTCACTTATAAGTTAACGTATCCAAACATGTTCTTTCCGTGTGTGTGTGTGTGTGTGTGTGTGTGTGTGTGTGTGTGTGTGTGTGTG
>JAYJLV010000056.1:4259905-4271117 GCA_036873485.1 Torymus texanus
TTAAAATATTGGTATTTTATATGGCTATGAACTGAAGAGTTGTATGTATCCAATTTATTTGATTAAATATTTTTTTACGATCAAAAATTGCTAAAATATTTGAATTTTACCTAAATTTAAGATTTTTTAGCACTTTTTGACCATAAAAAAATATTTAATCATATTTGATTGGATAATTTATTAATTTATTAATTTATTAATTTATTAATTTATTAATTGGATACATACAACTCTTCAGTTCATAGCCATATAAAATACCAATCCAATATTTTAAGCTCTCTCCCATTAAAATATATACAGTTCCTGAACCTGGAGTCAACGGCAGAGCCAAACTTTAATGGCCATATCTTGGGATAAAATAAATAAAAAATTTTTTTTTCAAGACTCATTTTATCATAAATTAAATACATTTTTAGAATATTACTTCTACATATTTCTAATTATGAAAATTTATTTTTTTCAGGTCATTTTATGAAGAAAATTTTAAAGGTCTCTGACCCCCTTAAATTTTTAATTGAAAAACGGTCCTTTTCAGGACCATTATATAATAGTGTATTATATAGTATATATTAGTGTATATATAGTAGTGAAAAGTATGTAAAACATGCTGTTTGAAATCTCTTTAAAAACACACGCATACACACACACACACATGTGTAAGTTACCCATCAATGTAGTTAAAAGGTGGGGAACATACAAGTTATTTTTCTTAATGATATTTTTATTGTTTATTGTGTTTAAACAATAAAAACATAGATTAATTAAAATATTCATCGGTATCATTTCTACTATGGCGCTGGCGCATGACGTCATCGATCGCCGGCAATTTTTTATCTTTTGTTTATTTAATAACATTAATTTAGATATGTTAATTGCTATTTCATGATTTTTTTTGTGAAAAAAAACATGAAAACAGCAATAAAAACGAGTTAATTACATAAAACAAATCAAATTATTGATTTTATTACTTGTTTATATAAATAACATGTCATTTACTGATGTTTTCATGTTTGTTTACACAAACAAACCATAAAAACGTCAATTAAGATACCTTAATTACTGTTTATGTAAACAAAGGTAAGATTGACCGGACGGGACCCGATGACGTCATTTGTTATGTCTCGCCATAGTAGACAATATACTACTTACGCGAGAATGAGTGCTCATGGCCGGTGGCTAATACAGTTTTGCAAAAAATTAATGTATTTCCAAATGAACAAAGAGATAAAGAAAACATTTACACTTTACAAATTAACCCTAAAACTACTAGTTTGCCTGATTTTTCAAATTGAAGAGATCAGAGCAACAAACGGTCAGCTCCCATCTACAGATGGCCCCTGAATTAGCTGGTTATACTGTTTAGCTAGGGGCCAACTCGAAATGTGAGCTGACCGTTTGTTGCTCTGAACTCTTCAATTTTTCTTCATGGCCTCGTTTATTAAGAGCTACGTCGCGAGTATTAGAAGCAAGAGATAAATTTTTAAAAAGTAATAATACGTCGGAATTCAAACGTCAAAATTTATCTTTAGAATTATGGATAAAAGAAATTCAAAACGAATCGTTTTTAAAAGAAATAACGTCCCTCAAATCGAACAAAACGATCCCAAAAGATAGCCGTTTATTAAAATTATTACCATTTCTAGATGAAAACGAACTATTATGTGTAAACGGACGTATCGAATACTTACCCGGTAGTCGAGAAAAGTTTCAACCAATAATTTTAGACGCTAAACACCCCGTCACTCAATTAATACTGAGACATTATCACGAAAAATTCTATTACAAAAATTTTGAAACAATAATAAATGAATTAAAGCAAAAATATTGGATTTTGAGTGTTACGAAGCATAATTAACAAATGTATTATTTGTAAAATAATTAGAGGTCTGCCAAACAGTCCAAAAATGGCTCAACTTCCGGATGTACGACTGGGTTATCGTTTTCGACCATTTAATTTTTGCGGAATAGATTACTTTGGGACAATAATGGTTAAAATTTTAAAATTGGAAGAAGGAGAGAAAAAAGATGGTGCGTATTATTTACATGTCTCTCAATCAGAGCTATTCATATTGAGCTTGCTCATAGCCTAAGTACTGACTCGGCAATAATGGCCATACAAAGATTCGCTGCAAGAAGGGATTTTCCTCAAATAATTCTCTCTGATAACAGCACTAATTTCAAAGGGGCAAATTTAGAATTAAGGTAAGCTATAAGGGAATTAAATAAAGAAAAACAATTTAATTTTGCACTGAGAAATAACTTTGAGTGGCGTTTTAACCCCCCTACAGCTTCGCATATGGGAGGAGCGTGGAAGAGATTAATTCGGTCTGTAAAAGAGTCACTTCACGTAGTATTAAAAGAACACGCTCCGAAGGAAGAAACTCTCTTGACTGTACTCGCCGAAATCGAACATAGTGTCAATTCGCGTCCGCTAACTATTGTAACATCTGATCCGCAAGAAAAAGAAGCACTGACTCCGAATCACTTTCTGATAGATAATATTAATTTAATATTAATATTAATATTAATTTATGTCAATCTAACGCCGATATATGTACAAAGAAACAATGGCGAATAGCGCAATTTTTTGCTGATGCATTTTGGCGTCGTTGGTTCCGGGAATATTTGCCTTTATTATTACCACGTAAAAAATGGATTACGTCTGATGATTCTTTAAAAGAAGATGATCTAGTTTTGATTGTAGATAATCAAACTCCAAGAAACCATTGGAAGAAAGGGATTGTGGTGTTAATTTTCCAGCCAAAGATAACGAAGTGCGAATTGTCGAACTTAAAACCGCTACTGGCGTATTTACACGCCCTAGTCGAAAATTAATTAAATTTTCCGAAATTGTAAAAAATATTTGAATTTTGTACGGGGTAGGGAGTGTTCCAGAATCTTAATAAAAAGAAAATAAATGTTTAAATAATTTCTTTAGTATTTTATGAACTATATATATGTTATACATTTCTAGTTCGTGTTGAAACCACTTTGTATCGCAGCATTAGTTTTAAAAATATAGTAAAATTAGTTCAAATCTTCCTCCTTAGCGGTTAACGTAGATGACTGATATTGTCGATAAAAGGAAGGACCACGACACGGGAAACGTAGAGGTGGACCCGTGGGCGTTTGGCAAAGAGGAATAGTTATTCAATTTAAAATCAGTACAAAACATTATAAAGAAATTAATACGTTGCTGTGCGACAAAGTTGTTTGAAAGCGAAAAGAAAAAGAGAACGAAACGCTCCTTTCTAACATTCTGTACGAAGATTTCGAGAGGTGTACATGTAAAGTTGAATAAATATATACAAAAAAAAAGATTGTAAAAAGTCTCCGAGTATTTTATTTAACGAACATGATTTATTAGTTAATGTTATTTATTTATATTTTTGTAAGCCATCCAATGACCTTTAATGCTCTTTCATCAAAGATAAAATTAGTAAGTAAATCAAATACGAATATTTTATTATTATGTCAATCTAAGAAATGGACATATAATGTTAGAAAAATTGTTTCATCCAAGCGCTTAATTAGCCAGTTTTACTAGCCATTTTTTAACTTCTTGGCCATTTTATATAGATAACTTTCCACAAGGGTATAGATGCAGTTTTTATTTATTCAAATGTAACAATATGTAATCCACTATTTTTGAAAATATTAAATTTTTAAACTATATAATGTAGCTGAAAAAAGTATTTTTCATGGAAAAACTAAATCCAACGAACCAAATCTGTCACCATATGAAAACTAAACCTTTCTTTCAAACTAACTTTTCATCTCGCTAAACCGGGCAAAAGGGCTTAAAGGATTTCCACTATATGACGGAAAAATCACTAAAAATCCTCACATAGCCATGTGCTTACACGCGCGTGTTATTCATATAACAAACACCAGACTTTCTCTCCCTTTCTCCTCGCCCGCACACATATATATATACGTATATACACATACACACACCTCTAGATATACTTTCAAGACCGTATATACGGTCTCGTTTGAGCACCTCTGATCTGATGGGTCCAACTATAGAGAGCTCTAAACCGAATCCAATCCTGATTGACGTGCTGGATAAAAGAGGGGAAACTATCACGGGGATTATCTTTGGCGCCACACCAACACAATCCCTAACACATACACACACACACACATGCACACACACTCATGTATATATAGGCGCGTGTTCACATGAGGTAAAGAGGGTGAACGCGCGCGCGCGCGAGCCGCCAGAATATAATATTCTTCGCGTAGTCATGGTGCGAGAAGAGAGTAAAAACAAAAGACAGACTGACCTGTGCGTCCGAGGGAAAAAATCGTATATAGTATGAGAGAGAGAGAGAAAGAGAGAGAGAGAGATTCGTGTTCGAAGCGCGAACGAGGATCCGTCATTCGAATCGTTAAGTGATCTCTGCGCTGGGTTTTTAAATATGGAAGGTCATAGATATAGCTGATAGGCGAGCCAGGGATTGTACGCCAATGATGTTTTGAGCCGTGTGTGTGTGTATATATATACATATATATGGAGTAAGCTTTCAGTCCTGGGGATTATACGCAGCAATATGTATATATATCTGACTTGCTGATTGATGGCTTGTAATGGGTTCCTGAATTTTGTCAAGTTAGTCATCTTGCTTGAAGTTTTTCAGAAAGCTCATATTATAGATACGTATATTACTGTAATCCTGATTTTTAACGGGACGATGGATGAATTTCAACTGGAATCTTCTTTTCCAAGTATAGGGATCAAATGTCTTGATCTATAATATAAACAAAACATGTTTATACGCCTGGAAGCCAAATGAATCACATTAACGTTAAAGAAATGTCCCGAGTCAATTCTGCACTACACTATTTTTAAAAATCATGGAAAGTTTATGACGATATTTGAATGTCCCTTAACCGTACCCATATATTCAAATTAATTCAAGTGCATTTTCAGAAAATCGAGGCATCCCTACCGCGTTTATACTCCCGACGACGACGAAAAATGTCACGTGCGTATTATACAAGATTGTTTGCCGGCAAACAGTGTGCAGCGCGCGACATATCCCAAATAGGAAATAACATCCTTGAATCCCGGTACACACACAGCAGGACCCTATATATATATATATATATAACGATATATCGAGGACCAGGTGAGTCTGTTATACATACATACATATATACGCGAGCGGGCGACGAGCCGATGACGACGGCGACGACGACGATGATGATGCTCTTGCACTGTTTAAATAAGGTGACGGCTCGTTGGAGCCATTTTTCTTTCCGCTATATAGCGCTCCACTTCAACGCGCGTTCGAAAGATGGAAGAGCGAGAGAGAGAAAAAAAGAAGACGCGCGCGCGTTCTCGCGACGGGGAATAAGAAGAGGCACCACGCCGGGGATGAAATTACCAAGCTGCAAGTCACTCTCTGGCAGACTCTCTCTCTCTCTCTTCTCCTCCTTTCTTCGCTGCTCTCGTAAGTAAGACATCCCGACGATGTATATGTATGTGTGAGTACGTATGTAGCGCGCGCTGCAGCATCACGGTATATATGGAGCGAGAGAAAAAGTGAGATGGTTCCGCGCACACTCGGTAATATCGAATCGCCGCGCGTGGAATGCTGCACCTTCAGAGCCGTGGAGCTTTTCTTTGAACGAGAGCTGCTACTGCTGCTGATGTGCCCATGAACGTCTGTGTATATCTTCGTGGCTTCTTCTTTCCGTCTCGCTTCTTTCTTGTATATAAGCTGAGACTGGATTTTGGCAGTCTGATCGATATATATATATATATATATATATATATACACACACACACACACATGGTAATGGGTGGTGGGCGCATATTCTAAATCAATATTGTATTATTTTGCAGGAGGCATTGTTGAATTCTTTTTTATTGCTCATTCAGGTGAAACTGAAAAAATGCCGATAAGAAAAACATTTTGAGCTGCGGTAACTTAATATTACTACAGATCTATAATGTCGTCGCGAAACGAAACATTACGCAACTATTATACAAGTATCCATAACATAAATTTTACGACATAGCCCAAATACTAAAAAATAAATATAGTTATTCTCCACACTCCCACACAATACCTTTGTCTATACAGCACTACTCCGCTTCACGACAACGCATCGACACGCTCATACCGTGGCGATATGACTGGCGCGCCAATATTATCCGTAATCGCGTACACCGGGGTATCGGATAACTCATTCGCGGACGCGGACACGGTTCGCAAGGAGAAGATCGTTAACCCTCTCCCAGAAGATGCGAACTCCTCCTTCTCTCTCTCTCCCTCTCGGCCGATCGAGGAGAGCCGCTATAATTCCCTATATACACTCGGGCGCAGCTTCGCCCGCGATATATCCGGATTAAGGGTGTTATGCAGGAGAGGGAGAAGTTGAGACGAGCGCGTGCGTATATAACAGCCTGAAAGCTGAGCTTTTTAATAACACCGCGCTGCCATTAGACGCGAGAACGAATTTCCGGTAATGTTTAGCCGTCGAGGTGGTGTATATATACTGCCAAAGAATCTCACGCGGATGTATAGAGGTTCGGATATTCTCTTTTTCATCGATAAATAACCGATAATTATTATTATATCTTTCGGTTACATTAAAATTTTTCCAAATAATATTTCGCATATATCATAAGACACGACAGTACACTGCAATCGAGGAATAATAAAAAATATCCATTCCACACGCTCGTGTAAACAGACTTTTTGTAATTGCACTCATCAGGACTGCGCGACGTCCTCCCTCCTCCTCTTCCTCCTCCTCCTCCTCCTCCTCGTTCTCGTTCGGGTTTCGGCCATATGTGTGTGTAGTTCTGCTGTCACTCGGCGCAATATGCATATGAGGCGCACCGCGTATATTTGCAGAACGAGTGCACGGGAGGGTCGATGTGTAGAGGGATGAAGTCCACGGGCTACGCGCGTGCACACATTGCGTTGGTGTATATGTGCATAAGCGGTTAACCAACTCGCCTCTTCAATTTCCCTGCCTCTCTTTTACATATATATACATATACGCGTGTGCCGAAACTTTATGTTTTCTTTGCGGCCATCTGTAGGGAGACGCATTTTATATATATCTATGTAACATAGTAACGATCAGCTTTGCAATTGTTTCCTTTGTTTTTTATATTTTCGTCGTCGATTAAGATGTTTTTTGGTTTTCCGGTATGTCATCGAGGTGACTAATGATGTCGTTGAAATTATTCGTCTCGGAACTCCTTCTGTATGTTTTATTATACAAGATACAGAATAATTTTATTAAAATAATATCGTGTTTCAGAAACAAATGGATTAGAATTGCACAATTTCTTTTAAACATTTTTCATTATGACACCCAATTAAATTTCAAATTTAATTAAACTCTGTAAAGGAAGTAATATAAATTATGACGCGCGGCAGATGAATCGCATACTCTTACCAATATACTTATTTCAATCAACCTTTACGTTCCGATCCTGCACTATATAACCATCACTACGATAGCGCTCTTGCGTGGGAGGACGAGATCGTTACGGAAGTTATATTCTTCGACGCGGCGACCCGGGCAAGGCAAACAACACTCTCTCTCTCTCTCTCTCTCTCTCGACCGCAGTAGCCACAACCAGAGAGCATGCTGCATCGCCCGCTACTCCCTCACCGCGCGTGTGTATCCTGGACCTTGCGCGTATATAACGCACCGCGTATCAGGGCCGAACGGAAGCTATGGTCGCGCGCGTGTGTGTGTGTGTATATATATATAAAACACACACACACACACATCACGCACAAACACACACACACACGCACGCGTCGTTGTCGTCGTCGTCGGGGGCGCGATGCGCACGGTTAGTTAGGGCCCGTGTTTGCCGAGCGAGTTACCCTAGCCCGGCTGGCGGAATTAAACGTTCGCCGGCGGCTCGTTAACGTCATGAATATGTACCCTCGACGAGTATATAGCTCTCGCTGTTTCGCTCGCGAACGCAAGAGAGAGAGAGAGAGAGAGAGAGAGAGAGAGAAAGCACACCCCCGTTCATGCGGTAGCTCCCTTCGGCGAGTCAGCCAGCCAGCCAGGACAATGGCGCGAATCTGAAAAACAATTGGATTTGCGAGAACTGCTTTTTAAATTTTATTACGACCAAGGCTGGCTACTGTGGAATGCATCGTGGATTTTTATATATGTAGCGGAGCTATAGTGAATGGGTGGAAAGACTATATACTATAAATGTACGTGGAAGGGTTGAGCTTTTGAAAAATCTGCACGGCAGGTTGTTGGCAATGATTCAGGTTATTTTAATTTAGCTTTTAGATATGCTCTGTTTATTTTCAAAGTTAAAATATATGATAAAAGCCAAATTGAATAAGAAATGCTAACAATCCAAAAAAACTATGGGATATTCTTAATCCAAAAATAGGAAATAAAACAAAAGTCAATGGACTACATAAGATATATAAAAGTAGATAATAAAAAGATTACAGACAACAAAAAATATCTCATAGTATGAATAAATATTTTTGCGAAATTGGTCGAAAATTGAGTGAAACAATTGAACAAACTTCTGATTATATTTTTAAAATGCCAGATATTAATACAAGTTCATCTATTTTTTTCAGACCAACTAGCACAAGTGAAATTATAAGCATCATTAAAAGGCTAAAGCTGAAAAATTGAGGTGTTGATAGAATAAATGCGAAAACTTTAATGATTATTTGTAACTTTATTTCGCGACCTCTGGGACATATATTTAATACGTGCTTGGTGAAAACCGTCTCGTCAAACGCTCTAAAAAAAGCTAAGATTGAACCAATATATAAATCTGGCGAGAGGCACAATATATCTAACTACAGACCTATCTCTCTAATATCTAACATCGCTAAAATTTTTGAGAGAACGATATACAATAGAATTTTTGACTTTGTTACAAAGAATAATATTATTTCTGAACATCAGTTTGGTTTCATGAAAAATATAGCTACAAAAAATGCTCTAAATCACATATCAAATATTTTGTACAATAATTTTGACCTTAGAAAACCAACGATTGTAACTTGTCTGGATTTAGCTAAAGCTTTCGATACTGTAGATCATGAAATACTACTTGAAAAATTATATTTTATACGTATCAGAGGTCAAGTTTTGGATCTGCTTACAAGTTATTTGAATAATAGATACCAAAGAATCGAAATAAATGACTTTGAGAGTGAAGATTCCCTAATAAGTATATGTGTTCTTCAAGGTACAATCTTAGGACCACTTCAGTTCATACACTACATCAACGATTTACTAAAAGAAATACCTAGTGATTCAATATCGCCTTATGCTGACGACACTGCTGTGATAGTTACGCGTGATACTTGGAGAGAAGCTCAAGAAATCATGAATATCTACCTACGAAGTATTGATAATTGGTTGGTTGTTAATAAATTATCTCTAAATGTACAGAAGACCGTTTTTATAACTTTTGGTAACTATAGCAATAGTGTACCCAGTCAAATTAATATTAAAATAAAAGATAAATATTTAACAAAAGTTGAGAATCATAAATATCTATAAGAATCGTATTTGATTATAATATGAGGTGAGATAAACACATCCAAAATATTGTATATAAAACTAAATATCGAAATTATATTTTTTATAAGATCGCTAAATCTATGCCTACGGTAGTTTTGAGAACAATATACTATGCGTTTTTCCATAGTATTATTAATTATAGCCTGGGTATAGGATCTTATAAAAATAATAGGAGTATACTGCAAAACCTACAAAAAAGAATTTTAAAGATTGTGAATAAAAATAATTTTATAATAAAGGTAGGAGCGTGCGATGAACATTGATCAAGTATTCACTTATGAATTTTTAAGATATCATTACATAGATCTCAAAACCCAGTACCTCACATCTAGCAGTATAACTAGGAAAAAAAATCTTATAGTACCTAGGCATAGAAAAAAATTAGTGATAAAATTAGTTATCTCAAAGCCCTTATCAACTTTAATATGCTTCCGAATGATTTAAAAATCTTAAACATTAGTAAAAGAGCACATTTAAAAAAACTAAAATGCTGGATAAAGGACAGTCTTTAAATGTTTTTGTTATTTTGTTGTTTTCTTGTACGCTAATATTATATATTTTTATAATATGATAGCTATTATTTTATAATTTTTTCTTTATTGTTATTTTTTTTTTGTAATTATATTCTTTGTATCCAGATCTGCGAACGGATAACTGTGTTTATCTCTGCAGGGTTTTATACTCTGTAAATCTTTTTTATCTGGTTAAATAAATAATAAAAAAATAAATAAATTCAAATACATATATTGTAAAATTCAGTAACTTCATATTAAATTAAATTAAGTTAAAATTTGGAATAGCGTTATTATTATGTTGTCCTTTATTGGCAGATGTTATATACGTAAAGCTATCATTTCTAAAATTCTCAAAATTATCGACATAGTAAATTAAACTATTAATTTTATCAAGAATGTGCCTATAACTATAATATGTTCTTCATGAAAACATCAATACAATCCACCTCAGTAAAATAAACAATCACGCCAACAAGTGTAAATCGCCGCCGCAGTTCATCAATTACGCCATATTCCCCAGATCCCAGGTCTCACGCGACAACCTTGTCCAACCCTGCTGCTTCCATCCTTTGAGCTATACATACCTCGACCGCAAAAGAGGGGTGACCACGAGAGAGAGAGAGAGAGGGACGACATTTACCCACACAAATTCACCTACCGCGAAAGAGCAAGCACCACGGCTATGGCTTGCGAGCTTTAGCTGTCCACGCATTCTCTCTCTCCTGGCGCGTCATCAACGGCAGCCTGTTTGCTGGTTAATATTCATTGGTTTCGCGGGGTGCCGCCTGCTACTGCCGCTATACTGCGGACAAGAGGACACCGAGGATGATTTTCGACGGTTCGACGCCGCTTATACACGCTCGATTTGATCCCCTTTCGTGAACGACAGCGCAGCCATTGGAAATGCCAGCAAGTATATATACTGTACGTATAGCATGAGATTCCTTTGCAGGATTATTGTCTAGTTGAGTTGAGCAAGACATATAGTATTTTTTTTATATTAGTTGTTAGTCGTATTTATGTTACGATAGGTGTAACGATGTATTTAAAAAGGAAAAGGGTAAAGATTGGAAGTACAATAAAGTAAAACTTACTTGGCCAAATCGAACCCGACAATGAAAAACGCAAATTAATAAGTA
>JAYJLV010000056.1:4302631-4316046 GCA_036873485.1 Torymus texanus
TATTAAATGGATGAATAATAGGAGAAAAAGCGTTTCATGCAGGCGATTAAATGGCCATTTTTCCTTCCCATTTACTACGATTTTGGCCATTTCGAGATAGACAAATTTCTACCAGGGCATCGGGTCCTAGATTCGGCTCAAAATTTGGGATAAGTTTTTGGATGTAGAAATATGATGAAAGATGCAATATTAGACCCTAATGCTCAAAAAAACTAAAGTTCTCGAAATTTTTAGGTTTATTTTCAAAAATTTCTTGAAAAAGCCTCTTTTTGAAACGGAAGCGCTTTAACTTAGAAAGTCTTAAAAATTATTTAAATATAGAAAATAAAACTACAGAAAATGACCTTCCATTTGCTTTTTTAAGGATTATAAAATGTTGATTTCTTCTAAAGTTATATAAAAGTTTAAAATTCAGCATCGAAAATGCACTGTCGTTCTAAAAAGAGGCTTTTTTCAAAGTAAACCAAAGAATGTCGAGAATTTTAATTTTTTTTTTAGTGTTAGGGTCTAATATTGCAGCTTTCATCATATTCCTACACCCAAAAACTTATTCCAAAGTTTTCGAACCAAATCCAGGGCCCGAAGGTAGTGCACTTTTCTGATAAGTTAATAAATTTTAAGTTTATAATCTTTTCAGTAAATAGGAGAAGGTGCTCGCAAAAAAACGTTTTACCATGACCTGAAAATTAGTCATGATTTATGTTTACTTAATAAACCTTTGCCCATTTTCCCATAGTATAAATTTTGACCAAGGATGAACAACGTTGCAATTGAGTACTGTAAGTATCGAGTAAGTCCAGAAATACAATGTAACTATATGTGTCGCGGAAAAATGCAGAATAGAGATACGTGCAGCCGACTCCTATACTTCAGTGTAATGGAATGACACAAATGTAAAATTTGATATACATATAAATTATCTATTATATAAAAGTATTTGCAATGAAATTACAATCTACATTCTAAATTAATCAAAATAAAGTACTGTAAATCATTAGTTTGAAAGCTATTTACGTATATGCCTTCCAGATTTATATTATGGTATATATACTACTTGTTGGAAATATACTGAACTTGACGAATGTATATAGTAATAACAATAAATTCAATCTTAAGAACCGTCTATATATCCGACCTTTGTACAGGCATGCTTATAAGTAACTTTTCATTATGATATATAGTTATAAAGTTTCATTTATCTCCATTAAAAATAATTTTTCATCGCAAAAAAAACGTTTCTAAAGAGAAAAAAAATTTCAATTTCCGGAAAAACTAAACGTTGAAAATTTTAACTTTCCCCTATAAAAGGGCACAAAAAATCTAGTCACGCCAAATATCACCCGCAGGCGCATCATCACGCGGATGGCGACGCGTATATAGATATATATTAAGCATCGAACAATATACACACCCGCGTGCATGACGGCGCAGTCACGCGTCATACAACCCCAGCGTCCGCAAAATCACACTCGTCCGGGCGCGCGCGATATACGTCGTCCCCAAACGAGCGACTTCATTAAAACTTCTCTCCCTCTCTGTACCAGCGAAAATACTGGTATATACACACGCATATACACAAACGTATATATATATATATATATATAAATATACACACACACACACACACACACACACACACACACACCAATGTGCGGAACGCGCTCGATTAATCTTTCGCGCTCGATATAATCCTTGACGTAACAAGCGCCCTAATCTCGACACAAATCCTGCGGTCCTGGCGTCTGCGCTCAGGATTACAACTCTAGTATAACCAAATTAACCTTTATCTCACGCGCGCGACACGCGGTGACAAAGTCTCGTGATGCTGGCGACGCGCGTGCACGAGGATAGATCAGAACGTTTACACGAAAATTCACTCGGAACTAATGCGAAACTAATGCCGGCTGGGGACCTTTACAGCCGCATCAAGAGAGAGAAACAGCGGCCTAGAGACAACAGGTGTTTCGATACAGATCGACTGGAGTCTTAAGAGAGAGGACACACATTGTATGTATATGTGTGAGTGTTGGGATTTCCAGACAGCCTCGCGTCGTTTACCTAAAGGCCATTGTGAAGAGATGCGGGCCTCTTCTATACGGCTGCGGAGAATGGGATACTTATTTTGGACGTCTTTTGGGTGACTAAATTCGAGTGGGTATAGCCTTTTCGTGATGGTGTAGTGGATTTTCGAAGCATTTAGAATGACACGGGTGTGCGTGGAACCGCAGAGGATGAGTGTAAAAATCAATCGATGGATGTGGTTTTGTATATATGATGTATATATAATATATAGGAGATGGAGAACAAAGGGTTCGAGCTTGATAAACAGATCAGCGAGATAGGAAGAAGGATACGTTTTTCTATATTCATGTCTATTGTAATAATATATATGGAATGTAAAAGTTTAATATTAGCATTAATTCTATAATATTCTATATATAATGTTTGTATATTATACTTATATAAATTACTTTTTTAATTCGTTGTCATCATGTACTCAATGCTGTTTACGTGAGTGTTGGAAGAAAATATTTTTTTAAATGTCGTTTCAAATTTAGACGATTTAACAGAATAAAGTACTCTCTACCAAATTTATGAAATCGATCACTGATGTACAATTAACGTAGTAATTACTACCATTCATATTATATCGGGGTAAAATAAATAATACGTACATGTTCCAGTAAGGTAAAAATTGCTAAAATACTTTAAATATGTACGAATTCAATTTTTTATCCTTGGCCACAATTTTGCGTAAATTTGAGGTTCGAATTCAAACTATTCAAGAAATGAACATTTTCTAATCCTGAAAAAGATCGGAAAAGCGCTCGTTTTCTAGATACATTTTTTTTTCGAAGATTCATATCGAGTTGTTTTTGATCGAATGATTCAAAACCAAACTAGAGCTATATTGTTAAACATTTTTCAAAAATCGAATAAAAATATATTAGTATAAGACATCAAGATGCGCTGCCCTGATTACTCTTATATATGCAAAACCAATCTGAATATTTTAGTTCGTATTGTAAAATCTTTGTTCCTAAAACCAAAGTGATATTGAAGTTTGAAAATACTGGAAAGGTGATGGATTGAAAATTCGTGATAAATATATCTGAAGTTCAATCTTTCTATTACCTAAACGCAAAAATTAATCTTTCTCTATTTATAAAAAATCATATGCTGAAAGATTATAATAAAAGAACGAATATTGTCGTTTAGTAAAAATCTGCAGAATTCTTCGCGAGAACATTATTTCATATACGAGTCCTATACAATAATCGTTATCCTTCATCTTAAAAAGTCAGCCATTTCCACTCAACTCTCAACCTGACTACATCACTCTACCTCTTCTCCATTTCCATTTCCACAACCCATACGATACCTTTATAACCCACCACTTTCCAACGAAGTGCGTATACGCGATACCAAGCCGTACATATATACATACATGCGGGTTAGGACGCCATATCCATTCTTCCAATCTCTCGCGTCGGCATCATCGCGCGTCTGTTATAGAGAAGCAAAGGCTTTCTCACTGTCTTTCTCATATCCACTGCCATAGAACAAAATGGCGCAGTTTTCACCCCCTCTGCTCTATACACCCTCCCCCCCTCCCCACGTCATCCGTAGTGTAACGCGTATATGTAATCGTATACACGCTCGCGCGCGAGCGGATAGCTCGCGGGGGCTGTCGAGGCTTTGTCACCCAGCCATGTGTCGCTAATGCACCGATTCCATGGGGGGGCCTCATTTCTATTCTATTTCCTCTACATATACCGTATATACCGAGTACTGGGTACCCGTGGGTACGCATGAACTATATATATATATATATATATATATATATACATATATAGGCACCACCCCGTGTATATACGACGCGCGCGCTCCCCTCCGCTTATCGCGCATGGTAAACGCATCATGGAGACCCCGCAAGAGTCGTTCTCTACAGATTGACGTAAAATCAATGAACGAAGTCAATGGGTTGTCCTGCGCGCGCGCGCGCGAGTGAACGTTAGTATATGTATACGGTATGGGATGAAGAGAGAGGGAGTTTAGTCGGCTCCCCTCTTACATTGTATAATATATATATACGTATGCGTGATGTATAACACACAGGGCTGCTGCTGCTGGTGCGCGTACTCCTCTCGAGGGCCCGTTAAGTCCTTGACACGACGCCCATACACTTCAGTGAGCACACTACACACGATGTGCTTGCACACGCACCTTCTAGCTCAACTGCCGCGCACGACGCGTGTTTAACTTTCCTTTCTTTCGTGGAAGTCACTTGCGTGATTTTGACTCCTCATACGTGGCTGTTCCGACTTTGAGTTATTGTTATGTGTTGTTTAAAGATACTTATTGTAATTAAAAACTGTATACTTTTAATCAAAATGTTTCAATGACGAAGTGATGATTCTGAATTGATACTGTAGAAATTTCAAATATCCATAAAATACTTTTTTCGCTGAGAAATTCGATAGAAACAACTTTTCAAATATTTTCTTGGAAAAAACCGTTCATTTAATGATGATAAAATGAACGGTAAATGAAGCCATTGCCAAAAATAACCATAACAGTCCATAAAAATTGTCGGGAGTCAACTGTAATTTTTACTGGACAGTCACGGTTATTTTTTTCAATCGCTTCAAAATGTTTCCACGTTCATCATACTACCATGGCATTTTGTACGCAAAAATTCTCTCCGTACACTATATTAGTTTTAAAATAACGATGGACATTTTTAATTGCATACATTAAAAACATTACACCATGATTATATGTTGCTATTGTTGACAGAGAATAATTTATAATATATATGTGAAAGTATCATATTATATAAATGTTTTAAAATATAGTTGTAATTAAATTTCGATATTAATCTCAAGTATATATAGTAATGCTTCCATTTCATTAACATACTAACCAACGGAGTTTGTTTACCTTCTACCACAGATTAAGTAATTGGTGGTAATTGGTTTAATTAAATTACTAACTTGTTGTAATCTTCTTGAAGATAATTTAATGTGGTTTGAATCCGGGAGCATCAATTCCCACATGTTCATAATTCTAAGCGATATACAAAAACATTTGAATATAACCTTTATCTAAATTGAGCGATTGAGATGCGTTCGGTTTTCGAGTACTTTTGCGAGGTATCTCGCTTTTTTTAGAGAATCTCGAGTCGATCGAGAAACAGAGGGCGCGCGTAGCGCGCCAAATAACACTTGTAAATTCATAAAGTTTATATTGAAAAAATTGATTTCTATTTTTGATGAAATGCATGTTAATTTCCTGATGACGTACAAATGATCACTTCACGAGCTAATGATGAGTCTAGTGTATCCTTTCTTTTGCTTGTAACGGACACTTTGCTACTGTGGAACTCTCTCAATGACTCTTCATAGAAGATCTATAGAAATTCACAAGTCATGATCACTAACAAGGTGCATTATTGAAATGCCTCACAATTATGTACATATAAGGTCCCCTTAATTTCATGCGTTCATCGCATAGGTATTTGTCTTAAATAGTATGTATTAACAATAATTTTGTCAATCTCATACTACCTTATACTTTCTCGTCATCTTTTAATTTATTTCTTCTCCCTTTTTAATGTACAGGATAATTTATCGATGAATTAAATATTTATACTTATTATACATACCTTTGATGATTACTAACTAACTCGGAAAGTGTACGATCTGCAGTTCAGGAATTTTGCTGAAACGGTAGGATATGTTTTCAAACCTAAAAATATTTAACACGCACCGACGGTAGACTGTAAAAATGTTCTTAAAAAACTTAAGCTTTTGATATTTTAGTCTATTTTTTTTTAAATGTTGAGAAAGACGCTACTTCAAATTTAAGTAATGCAAAAAACTTGGATATACAACTTTAAAAATAGACAAAGAAACGAGATAAAGACGTCTTTCAGCCGTTTTTCAGAATTAAAAAAATAAGGTTTTTTTTGGTAGCTCAAAGTTAAACATAGAAAATGCATAAAAATATGACCAAAATTGATATCGGCGTTTGTCAATAATATATTTTCTCAGCAATCAATATTTTTTAATTCTAAAAAAGTAAATGACAGTTTTCTCTTAATAATTTTTTTAGCTTTAATATTGTAAATGCGATTCTTTTAGATTGATTGATTGATTGATGCTTGCTGCTTAGTCTTTTTTTCAACATCTTTTTAAGGCAGTACTAAAAAATTGATTCCTCAAATTTTTTAAAACGTTAGGGTACTATTGAAAAAAAATTAGTACCTATTTTATAATCGGTTTTATAATTTTATTATTTTATAAATAACAACTTAATCTACGCTTGCTGAAATCTGAATAAAGAGTGAAAGATTCGATTTGGCGATATGGGTATAATAAACTTAAAGAATGACTTAAGACACTGAGCAATGACACAAAATTGAGGTGCAACTGCAGCAGCAAAGTGAAGATGAAATGCAATTCTTGAGTGATTTGAGAATTTGTGAAATAAAGCTATAGAGTAAAGCAGATAAATGTAGATAAAAAGAACTTCAATTTGTTTGTACATATCAAAAGTTATGGATCACGAATATTTGTTACACAAAGGTACATACTTCAAAATCAAGACCTCTACAAAAAAATAGTCCATTGAAATGAATTACATGGAACTCGGTTTCATTTTTCAATGCCCGAAATCGACTCTGAAAGCCCCGTCAAAATCCCAAAGACCGAAATTACTCCTATCCGTTTATTATTCATTATTTTTCAGGTTACATCTAAATAAGAAGCTTATTCACATTAGTACATATCTGTGGCTTTTCGGAATAACGATATAAATGACAAAATTTGGAAAATTGATTTTATGCAATTTTTTGTACTTTTAAATAGCCCTCTATCATGTAATCAGAACAGAAATTGATAAGGTGCACTCATTTTCGCGCATGAGCACAAGGAAATACACTATAAGTGCATATTTTTCAAAATTTTCCGGGAATAACCATATATCTCCATCTTTTCAAAATAATTCCCGGAAAAACCATACAAATACTTTTTTATATAAGCGAATTATTTATCAATTATCTAATTATTTTATCCAATCATCTTTTCATCTTATCTTTTTACATTTTAAAACGTTTTTTTTTACCTTTTCCCTAAATTTTTCATCCTTATTAATTCATGTAAAAACAATAAAAGTGCTATTGGGACTGGAAAAACCATATAACTCCACTAAAATTTGTTCTCATTCCCGGAATAACCATATAAGTGGCAGTCAATTTTTGAGACATGATCACTAATTGGTTCAGTAATTATGGTAAAAAATGTGTCATTTAGATATGAAATTATATTGCAGTGCTGCATTCAATCTCATTTGTCTTGATTTTAAACACCGATGCGAAACTAAAAACTCGATTTTCTCGAAATCATGAAAATTGCAAATATAGTTATTTCGGGAAGCCACAGATATAAAATCATTTCAGAAAACTGTTAACTATTATGCTATTTCATCAACACAAGATTATGTAAAAACATTCACTCTCTTGGCTAAGAAAGCTGATTTACTAAAAGCAACGGCTTGAAAATGCTTAATTTGCTATTATATAAGTAACAATTCAATCCTCTGCAATACATACACTGGTAATAAAATTTTTCCGTAAAAATTACCGTGAAATTCATGGTAATCGAGGAACATGTCAGATTCCAATAACTGTTACCGTCAATCACGGTAAAACTTACCTATACTTGTCGGTAATTTTTACCGTGACGATACAGTAAAAATCACCATGATTCACGGTAAAAATTATTGGAGTCTCACATGTTAATTAAATGTCCAACAACCCCGTCTTAAAATTGATCTCATACAAGCTAAAAGTTTCAATGAAATTATCATAGACTTAAAAAAATGTAATTAAACAAATATACCATGATAAACAAATGAAAAACGACAGAAAAGTCATTCTCAGCTTTCCTCGCCTTAATGTGCGCGAATTTTTCCCAATTTGCGCACCGAGTCCTCGAACCACAAGCAATCCATTACACGGTGAGCTAGAAAAAGCTTACTTCAGAGGCCAGGCGTGCACAGGCCGATCCCTGAAAAGGAAACAGAGTATTAAAAGGCGCGGAATTGAACGTCGGAGCCATTGTGCGAACGCGCTCGCTTTTTATCTCCTCTCTATCGCTCTCTCTCTCTTTTCATCTCTCTCTTACTCCCTCCCTCTATATATACATATAACCCGCGTCACTGTCTGCAAAGTCGAACGTCGATAGCTGCCCCCGCGTGCCTATATATATACCAGCTCGTGCTCCTGGGAACGTCCGTGCGCGCGGCACTCTCAGCCGACAGAGCGCGGCTTGTGTATCGTCATGGCGACGCTTGCGCGCGCGCGGGCGTTCATGTTCTTTCTCTATCGCGCTCATACCGTAGAGAGCCAGAATGGAGACTCTCATTTGTTTGTCATTTCCTCGGCGAATCGCAGAAACAAAAGAACGAGCTCCGGTACGGCGCGCGAAACAAAAAGCAATCGCCGCCTGATGGGATGCTGGCCCTCGCGCCGCCGCCATCCCCTCGCGCGCTCATGCCGTTGTTGTCGTGCTGCTGTTGCCGTTGTTGTATAAGCTAGAGAGAGTGACGGCGTAAAAAGAGAGAGAGAAGAATGAACGCGCCGGGTGAGAAAAAGAGAAAGAGTGAGAGAGAGAGAGAGAGAGAGAGAGAGGAAAAAGTGAAATCCTTGAATTACCTGTTCGGAAAAGAGCATTCTGTCGCCATTTTCCATGTCGTTTCCGCGAGAAAACACCCTGTGCATAGCACTGAAGTAACGACGACGACGACGATGTCAACATAACCGACGTAAAAAGTTTTACTTTGCTCTGCTGCGCGACACGATGTAGCGGAGCGCGCGCCCGTCGGATCAGACTGCTCAACGCCTTGTACTTGATGGAAAAGTACATAGAGGTGGATGAGAGAGAAGTGAAGACTGAAGGTAGTGCTGCGGTTTTCATATTTGAAAGTGCTTTTGTTTATTTCAGCTTGCTGATAAATTGAACGCAGTGAACAATGCAATGCGTTGTATATATGCATATTGTTCAAATGGGTTATCAAAAAGTGATGTATTCTCTTGAATTAGGATTAAACGTTGTATGATCTATTCAACCTTTATTAAGTATAAGTGGGGTTTACAATTATTAAACGTGAAAAAGAATTAATATTAGATAAAAGCAAGTTTTTAAAATATTTTTCTGAATAAAAATACTATCGTCGATTTATTTTTTACGATTGTTGAATCGGTTCGTCAAAGTCTGAAAAATAAACAAGACATTTTTCAAAACTATTGAGCTATATTATTTTTTTGAGCTTATGTAAATATTTTAAAAACAGATCTTTGAATCATTAAATTTGTAATGGTTTTAAAAGTAGTATTCAAATAATTTGACTTAAGAAAAAAGTTAAGTTAATAGAAATAGTACTATATGCTAGAAAATATTCATTAGTTCATCTGACACCAATAAATGTTTTTAGTACATAAGTTTAATGACAAATAAGTAATATTGTTATAACAAAACTGTCATTATATCAAATTGTGTCTGAAAACAATACGATATGTGGTAACTGAATCTTCACTAATGCGCTTTGCGAAACGTTAGTCTTATATATGTGTACCGATTGTATGATGATGCGCACCAAGAGAGTGTCAGGAATCCAGATCATGGGTCCGGCTTAAACTTAAAGATATGTCTTGGAATATAGAAAAGTAAATAAGTCACAATATTAGACCCTAACGCTCAAAACACCTCAAGCTTTGAATATAGCTTTATTTAAAGAAAAAAAAATCTTGTACCACTCCTTTTTTGAAACTCAATCTTGGAAAGTCTGAACTATATACTTATATTTCTTTCAAAGTTATATAAAAGTTTAAAATTGAGTATCGAAAATACACCCAAAAATATGCATGGAATAAAATAGAGAATTTTAAGTGATCAACTTAAAATTAAACTTTGAACTTATAACTTTGTAATAAACCAATATTTTTAAATTTTACAAAAAGCAAATGAATGTTTTATTTTCTATTTTTATTTCCTCACTTCGTAAATAGTATAATATTTAAGAATTTCCAGATGAATTTTTTATAGTGTTATATATAAGATCTAATATTATCCAAAAACATATCCTATAGATCTTAAGCCAAATCCGTGATCCGGATCCCTGACACCCTTCTCATCAGTTTATATACTTTCTTTCTATATACTGAATTAACAAAAGAACACGAAGACACGAATAATCCAAAATCTTCTTAACAAACCAGACGCTAATGGAAAAACTTTTGACGGCATATAAAGTAACCTTAATGCTACCACACTCGAACATCAGAAAGTATTTTACAAGTAATTTTCTCGTATAAATCACCGCTCGAAATATATATATAATAACTACCCTCTATTTCACCCAAAGCGTGCGCGCGCGTTACGAAGTTAGCCGACACAGAGGCCGTTAACGCGCTCGGTCGCTTTAGAAAGAGAGGAACAGAGAGAGAGAGAGAGAGAGAGAGAGAGGGAGAAAATGGAAGGAGAGAAGAGATAACGGTGCTGTAAGGGAATCGCTCGCACACGCGTTGCAGGGCGCTTGCGGGCTTGTCAGGGGGAGGAGAGCTCCGTATAATACACACACACATATATACTATACACTAGTATAAGTACTCGCGCCCAATTGACTCCGCCATATTGAGTTTGGTTCTATAGGCTCTCGAATCCAAAGCCCGTTCGTTCCTTCCTTCCATCGTTCGTTCGTTCGTTCGTAGCAGCAACACACTGTGCGACTGTATACGCTACTCCTGCGTTACGTATGTACACTGCGAGAACCGTCCGAGACTCTCCTTTTGCGATAACCTCGTTACGACGTTCTCTACGTGACCGAAATTTCCTCCCCGTAGGTATAGAGCAAGAAGAGACGTGTTGTGTGCTTCGCATCACGCGCCCGCGTATCTATAGAACATTTTCTTCTTGTATATATGTGAATTGCGTTGAAAGTCTTCGAAATCTCTAATGTATATATATAGTGCACGAATGTACGATGTACCTGTGTATATAAGTGTGCGTCTGGCGCGTTTCAAAACTGTGAATTAGAGAGAAAGAGAGAATGAACTCCGATAAGACTTCCATGGGAAATATAAAGGTTGTTGGTAAAGGATATATTGTTGGGAAATATACTGTTACATTTGTCTTAGTAAAATCGTCTTCATTTTTTTTCCTTTTCTAATAAGTATACTAACAATTTTTATCGGAGGAGGTACGGAAAAAAATAATATATACATAACGTATTTTCTATAAGATAACCATATAACGAAGTCTTTGTACTGATCATATATGTGGCTTTGAGGCATAACCACATAAGTCCACTTTTCAAGTTTCTGAGAAAAAGGGTTTTAATGTTCAAACTTATATATGTAAGAGCGGGAGAAACGAGATGAAGCGCGATACTTGACTATAGTCAATTGACACATTCAAAACACATATTTACACGCTGGATTGAACAGATTATACATTTTCTAATGCGTTAAGAACGAGGAAGACCTTAAAAAAGTATGGACTTATCTGGTTATTCCGGGAACTGTGGATTACTTATCTGATAGTGCGGTTCACCATTATTTTTGAGCATATTCTTTAATTTAATTATGAAACGGGTCAGTTAACTAAAAAATTAGCAATTGTTCAATGAATTTTTCTAACTTGTTCAAGAAATTTATATTTTCGTGACATTTCTATTAAGTTTACGATCATTTGAGATACTGCATATATGTTAAACAGCGCGAAAAATTTGTAGTGGTATATATAGTAGAACTTTCAAAACTCTCGAAATTTTATCTATAGTTATTGTACATATATTTTATATGAAATCATGTTTATATTCACTTAAAATGGATAAAATATATCACAACTACAATAAACCATAAATGATATGGACTTATATTGTTATGCCGCGCACAAAATCAGAAAAATGGATTTATGTGGTTACGTTTTGGGTATATCGTATAGCTTTAGGGCAATATTTTTGCTATACTTATTATCTGATAGTGTTAAATGAAAAAGGCCTATTTGAAAATACAAAATCTTAGGTTTTCCCAATTGTCGAAAAAAGTGGACTTATGTGGTTATGCTTCGAAACCACAGATATATATTTTAAGAGTTCTATAAAGATAAATTTCAAAAATAAAACCACGAAAAAAAAAATCCTCTACGAAATATCATGGGTTTCCACATGCAGCAAGGTATATATCTCCCTCCACGTACAAACGCAAGCGCTCGTTTTCCGCTGCAAGCGAAACCTCTAGACATATAAGCTGGCGCGAAATTCACCGCGTCGTCTCGAGACCTTGCCTACACGCACATATATATATATATATATATATATATATAGGCAGAACGGCTGGCACAAAAGCAGCCCGCGGGCGCGATATGTATCAAATTATCCTCATAATGGAAAATGGCGGCAACGTAACACCTCCGCCAGGTGTTACCCGAGAGGGCCGTAGCAGCCGTGGCGTACAATGAAATCATAATGCGCCGCGCACCGCACAATAATGGACCGACAATAGAGGGGGCCCGGCCCACAGGGCAAAGGTGTTACTTTAATAGGAGTCCGCTTACATGCTCGGGCGCTGCTATATGCTGCTTGCCGTTTTTCCTGATTTTATACCAAGCGTGTGGGTATATTGCCACAGGGATGCATGTATATATGTATATATGTGGACCATCATCCTAGTTATATATATATGTGTATGTATAGCGCATGCTCTTGGTTTTCTGTATGGGTGAGCAGTGTGCACGTTAATGGCACCCGCTCCGTGTATTATATATATTATACGTGCGAGGTATACATGCATAACGCGCCACGACCGAAGCGTGCATTCCGGCTTTTCTCGCGAGCTTGTGAGAACCTTATTTTCTAGCTCTTATACATGAGGGAGATTGAGCCCGTCCGAAAGAGAAGATCTGTTCTAAATAAGCGATGGAGATATTGGTTGTGATATATCAGTTTGAAGAGAGGACTGATTTTAGGGTCTTATTGAGAATAAAACGTTTTTTCTTTGCATGTTCGGTGAATATTTTTCTGAAATGGAACGGTATTATATATATGAAGAAATTATAAATTTATAAGGAGGTAGAAAATTTCTTTCTGAGCTCCAAAATCACTGACAAAAATGTATCCCGTGAATTGATATCTTTTAGCTTTTTACTGCGGGCATAAGCTCATTTTCCGCGCGCGCGTGTGTGTGTGTGTATATATATATATATATTTTTTTTATTATATAAAGAGACAGCGTTTGTTTGTTTGTTTTCAAAAATCTCGAAAACTAGCATCCCGCGTCGCGGCTTCGCCCGCGCTATAATTGGGCCGAACTCTAATTTTTGGATAAGAGCATATAAATATAATATATTTTT
>JAYJLV010000056.1:4316146-4342526 GCA_036873485.1 Torymus texanus
GATCTGGAAAAGAGCAATAAAGTTTTATCAATACATTTCACTAATACTAATATTATATTTCGTTCTACTTCTATATATTCAATTCAACATAATATTTATTCATACTTTTACATTAAAAATAAATTATTCATTAATTAATTAAAACTGCACACGAGATCTCATATGTTTGAAATTCGCATACCGATCTCATATAATATTTTTACGCGGGATACCTTCTGAAGGAAGCAGGATAAAAGTTACAAAGCCGTTTTAAAAAACATGCACTCGTCAGTTGATCTAAATCATCTTAAAAACGACATAGAAAGCTTTGGCCATACCGTAGTAAGAATAAAACACTAAAAAAATGAATGAAAAGGGTTAAAACGAGATTTGCAGGTTAGGACGTCCTATGTTCCCGTGCATACGTAGTACGTCCTCAGGCTTGTTACTCTAACTTGCCTTCGAAGCGCGACCGTGCTCCTTGATCAACATACGTCAAAGACTCACGCAAAAGCCGTTACCTACTTTGTTATTCGAAATCTAAATTAAAGAAAACAACAAGGAATAATTTACGAGATAAATAGTTTTCCAGATCAATGGAAAGTAGCGCAAATAATACTCATACCAAAACCAGGTAAAGAATTGGAACACGTAACTTCATATAGGCCGATAAGCTTATTACCAACACTATCCAAAATCTGTGAAAAACTCCTGCTAAACAGACTAAAGCCGATTTTAATAGAAAACAAGCTAATTCCTGATTACCAATTCGGATTTAGAAATCAACACGAACAATAGGACAGTTAAACAGATTAACAACAAAAATAAGATACGCCCTAGAGAACCAATGTTACTGCACAGCAGTTTTTCTTGATGGGGCACAAGCGTTCGACAAAGTTTGGCACAAAGGGCTATTATTTAAACTTAAAATCCGTTTACCCAAACAGATTTTTGACTTACTAAAGTCATTTCTCACAAGCAGGACGTTCCAGATTAAATTTAACAGTGAAATAACAGACCTTCACCTAATAAAAGCCCACCTTCACCTAATAAAGTCCCACAAGGCAGTATACTCGGGCCTTTGCTATACGTACTATACACGACGGATCTGCCAACAATGAGAGACGTTACAACTGCTACATACGCTAACGACACGGTAATTTTAGCTGTACATAAAAACGCAGCGTGTACATCAAAAAAATCCTTGAATATATGAATTTAATAGAACACTGGCTTAAACACTGGAGGATTAAAACGAAAGCAAATCAACTCACATAACGTACACGTTAAATAAAGAAATGTGTCCCTCTATAACTCTAAATAAACAAATAATCCCACAAAGCGATAAAGTCAAATATTATCTCGGCATACATCTTGATCGGACTTGGAAAACGCACGTCTAGACCAAGCGAAAACAGCTAAACACCAAATACAGGAATCTATACTGGCTGTTAGGCAGACAGTCTCAATTAACACTAAATAACAAACTATTACTATATAAGTGCATACTTAAACTAGTGTGAACATATGGAATCCAACTCTGGGGGGCTCCATCAAACTCAAACATCGAAATACTTGAAAGATTTCAGTCAAAAATACTAAGAACTATATAACTAACGCCTCATGGTTCGTACCAAACGAGATATTCAGAAAGGATTTGAAAAAACCAACTGTAAAACAAGAAATAAGCACATTTTTCAATAGAAACAAGGAAAGATTAACCCATTATCCAAACCAGTTCGCAACAGATTTACTTTTGCAGACCATCACCAACACACGACTCAAAAAATACAATACACTTAATTAAAACACATATTATAAACAACGTATATACATATTATAAAAAGAAATTACTTATGCGGTTTCTTCGTATAGAAGTACTCACATAATTACTGTAAGAAAATTTTACTTATTGTCAGTAACCTAATAGATTGTAAATATTATGAGGAAAATAAAAAATATATATATATTCCTCAGCAGCTATAAAACTTCAATTTTTACAAAGAAATTACAAGTTAAAATAACGTGTTTCACAAAATTATTTTAAAAATTTTTCTTCTGATTAAAAATTGCACATATTTAAACAAGTTCAATTTTTTATTAAATTAATAAGTATACATCATTTTATTAAAATTGTAATTGATATTTTTAACTATTTATATTTTTTGCAGAGTAAAATGAAAAATATTAAAATATTATATGAATTTCATAGTTAGTACATGTACTACTCTCTATCTTCTATAAAGAAAACAATAAAATTTAATTCATACAAAATGGTTTTATTAAAAATTTTTTCATATTACATATTTACATTTTTACTTATTAAATAATACAAACTTAATTATCTTTATACAAAAAAAATCGAATAAACGAAATGCTTCTGTCAGACGTAAAATTGTATAAAAGTTATAAAAATAAATTCGATACAGAATTGCTAATCACGAGAAAATGCTGCTAATTTATTGGATGTTGATCGCTTTGGCTGATTATTTTCGTCAGCTTGTTCATCGCTTAATTTTCTTTTTTTGTTATTATCATCGTTTGTATTTTTGTTACTCGTTTGGGAAGTAATATATTCTTTAAACCTTGTGTACGCTAGTTTCATTCTCTCATTGGAATCCATTTCTGGAAATTCTTTTTCTATTTCGTCCTTATGTTTCTGCAACCAACTAACAAATGACTCCTTTGGTTGAGCTTTAGGCTTTTTAGGCTTAGGCAAATTCACGGGTGCAGGAGTTATAGGTTTCGGCGGTTCTTCAATTTTATCAAGTCCCGAAAGACCTGAAATAATGAAAAAAATATTTCCTTTGTCAATGTATAAGATTCTTAAATTTCAACATACATTAAAAATGTTGTTTACCTCGTGATGTAGGTGTATTTCCTTTCTTTAAAAAAGGGTTACTTCTTCGGCCAAATGTTTGACTAGGAGTTAAAGGTTTTATTTCTACATCTGGCGTTTTAATCGTCGGTGTAAGAAGTGGTTCATCTTCTTCAAGAGTTTCAATGCGATCATTGAATATATCTTCTTGTGTTCCGACCTCTCGAATAATTTCATCGGGTTCTTTGGTATCCGCGATGGATTCTAATTTATTGGCTAAAGCCATTCTGTGAATACGACCTGCGTATTTTATTGCTAATTCCATGACTCTCTGTGAGGCGATTTGTTGACATAACTCCACCGCACGGAACTCGACATTGTTACGACAAGCAGCCTAATACAAATTTAGAAAATTCATATGTTCCATTAATATTAACGCATGTATTGAAAAAAATTAAAAAAACATATTATAATTATAATATAATACAAAAAAGTCTCTTAAATAGAAGTCAATTTATTATTTATTGCACATACAAAAAATAATTTATAAATATAAAATTGTTTAACTTTTATGTTTTCGTAATTAAGAAATAGTACGTTTTGATACTATAGAACATGAAAGTCATTTTAAGCCACAGTGGATGTTAGCACCCGAGCGAAGCGAGGTTCAAATCAAACCTTCTTGCTCGTGTATCGAAGCTCGTGTATAGTATTTTTTATATGATGAGTACAAAGCTTGATTTAGCAGACACTTTTCTGCGAATTAGAGCTTTGCGCACTAAGCGCCACAAAATACTTTTAAATAATTGTTTAAAATACTTACAGCTATCAGCGCTAGTACAGCTTCTTTTTCATCGATTGGATTACTTCCAAGCTGCCATACCTTAGCTTCCTTCTCGGATTTTTCACTTTCGGGTTCACAAAGTGGAATAATTAGTGGTATTTCCATGACGATAGGTCGGGGTGTTGTTGGAGGATAATGACTACCTTTGCACAATATACATCGTGCACTTCTGTCTGATTCGCTCACACCAACGATGAAGTAATGATCAAATTTACCTTTTGGCTAAATATTTTATCAATTAAAAATAACACGAAATTTAAATTCACATAATTGAGCTTAAAAAAATTTTAAATTAATTACTTCGTAAATATTCATTTTTTCATTACTTAATGAAGTGTTGCTTGATAAGAAGTCATGTAAAATATTTACTTAATACAAGTGGGTAAGAATTCTAAACTGGACGCGATTGATCAAAATTGAACTTTTTTTCTTGTATTTTTCGAACGATTCAAAATAATATGAAGTATAAGTTGAAATATTTGAACTAGAAGAAAATAATTGGCCAAAATATATGTAATAAGTAAAACTCTTAGGTATAGACTATAACAATTTAGATCGAAGTAGATCTATTCAAACAAGATAGAGCTAGTCGAATTTTACTTCAAACTATTAAAATCATGTGTAATTATTTGAACCAAGTCAATAAAGCATCGAAAGTACTTCATTTGCATGAAAGTATTAGCACCAGATCAAAGCACTAATACGGTTTCGAGTTCTTTTGATTGAAGTAATACAAAAATCACGCTAAATAATAAGTATATTAAGAGTATATTTCTACTTATTATACGATTCTACTACTTTATGAAGTTCATGTCGAAATTCCAATGTATTTTTAAGAAAACTGAACAAAATATTTTGAAGTAATCTAGCGCGATTAAAAAAATTTCTTGACATATGTGTGCGTAAAATTCGATGTCACGTATTCGTTCCCAAGTATATAAAGGAAAAATAAAAAAATTATTAAGTAAGGAATCTTAATATTTTATGCACATTACAAATTTAAATATATACCTGTCTATTTGTATTACTTGCAACTCTCCATAACGAAGCTTTCTTATCATAAATGTTCATTATTCCTTCTGAATCCAAAACTACAGGAGATCCAAGATCAGAAAATCCTAGCCACATCAAAGTAGAGGCAGGTGAAAGTGGAACTTGCAAGGTATGACTTTTTAAATTGGGGCCGCAAACACGAATCCATAACAAACTGAGTAACTGGTTATTGAAGGCTCCTATAATATTAATACAGTCTAATTATAAAGTATTTTGAAAAAATCTTTATGTAAAAAAATATTGTTTTAGATACTATTTTATTACATCTATGATTTTTTATAAGAAATATTTTAACTTACCTATGCCAGAGTGGTATGTAACAGCAAGATTATTTCCATGACCATTCATAGCAACAACAGGTCCAGGTAAACCTATAACTTCTCTTTGAGTACCACCAGTCATAAATATTCTCAAAGTTCGAGCACTAGTTGCAACTGCTACAAAATTATTTCCAGCGGCCACTGCCTGTGCTTCTTCACTATCAGGAAGATCTACAGTCCATTCTTTGTTACCAGAGCCCCAACCTGATTATTTCACAAAATATTAAATTAACTTATTGTAAAATAAAAATTTATTGTATTCATAAAATAGCTGATGTACCTTGTAATGCTACTACAACAACTTTACTTGGGCTATTGTCTAAAGGAGATGCTGCAAGTATTAATGCTTCTGTAGATAGTGCTGCCATTGTGTGATGTAAATAATTACTAATGTGCATAGAATGGTGCACTGTAACATCATGGAAATTAACTTCAATATTAGTATCTTCATAATCTTCTGAAGTGAAACACATAACTATTCCAACATCATTCCAAACCTATAATGCAATTTTATAAATAGCCTCATAAACAATATTATATTTTGTTCCTCATAACTTACCATATACCGAGATAACAAATGAATTGGTGAAGAACCTGGTTGAAATGGTTCTTGTAAGTTTACTTCTGATAAAACTCCTTTATCATCATCCTTTTTTACTGACACACTGTCAGATATACTTGTCTGATCATCCTGAAGAACTGATTCTTTTATTTTACTCAATGATATTGTATTATCATCATCATCTTCATCATTATCATCAAAGTTCATATCAAATGCATTTTTGTTAGAAACAGGCTGTTCAATTACCAAATCTTCAAGAGATTCTTCACATTCTTTTTCACTTTTTTTGTCATTTTTCTGCGAAAAAAATTATCATTATTAATTACATATTTTCATAAGAATGTTACAGTTATAATTGATCCTATATGACATATACAATTTTAATACACCCTAGTTGTCCCAAAGCATCACAGAAAGCAATTTCATTTGATCCATTTGGATGCCAAACAAGGGAAGTAATCTTAGCATTTTGCTGATGTTCAACATATCCAACTAACTTCTTACTTTCAAAGTCCCAAACAACTATCTCTCCATAGGTTGAGCTTGCTGCTAATAAAGTTCCGCATTCAGAAAATTTACAAATACTGAGTTCCTGAATAAAAAGAAATTGATTTAAAATAATAAATAAAGATTTGTAAAATAAGTGCAATGTATTAAGTGAATTTATATTGAGCTGTCATACATTTTTTATTTCTGCTGCTTTGAATTTAAAAGCTTCTTTCCATGATGATCTTTCTACAATTACTATTTCTTTCCCGTGTGGGTAGGCAAGATACTGCCCATTCTTGGTGTGAAATGAAGGGATACAATAAACTTTAGCATTAAAAAAGATATTACATTTAGGAACAATATTGTTCCAAGTGTGAGTTGATTTTTTATCTTTAATATTCCATACTCTAATAGTGCCATCACCACTTGAAGATGCCTAAAAATTTCATTCAAAAGTAAAACTCTATAATGAATAAAATAATTACAATTTTATATATTTATAAATATACATACAACAAATTCTTCTTTTGGATCAAGTGATAGTCCAAATATAGGTGCTTCATGACCGTCTAATTCAATATTATCATTATTATCAATATTTGTAACATGAATTCGCATATCACTAAAAAATTTTAAATATTAATTTATAAATCAAATCTTTTCAAAATATGTAAAAATATGTCATTTTTACCAAGCACCAGATACAATTAAATTGCTATCTTTTGTTGTCGCAAGAGCAGATACTGCAGATGAAAATCTAGTAAGAACTCCCTCCTTCTCAAGATCCGGGTGACTAAGTATCTGTACTGTATTATTGTCATTTCCAACATACAATTTTTCTTTCTAAAAATGTAAATATAAAACTTAATTTTTCAAAAACTGACCAGTCAAATTTTTTTTTTAAATAAAAAACATACTTTTGATATCACAGTCGTAGCTACTTCAGATATACAACTTGCTGATGGATCATCATCCATTAAATTAATCCAGGCTCGAACATCTCCATCTGTGCCACAAGTAATAAGTCCACCCCTAGTATACAATAAAAATGTTGAAACATTTAAATGTGAAATATTACAAATAAAAGAATTTTAACTTTTACAAAACTCACTTGGCACCACTAAAATAACAAACGTCGGTATGTCCGTCTGGGTGAGCATATCGAGTAGGTTCCCTCACAAGCGACATTTTAATTGGTATATTATCTTAAAATAATTTTTTACAAATAAATCTTAAACGTCTCGATCGAAAGATGCGATGAAAATGCACGTTTTGACGCGAGCTGCTATACCAGAGGCATGCACCTGCATAACCAATCTACCAGTGAAATATATACAATCGTCATGCCAATAGTATTGTTACTTTCTTCTTAATTCACATTAATTATTTTATTATAGTAATACTTCATGATTGCAACTCTTAGTTGTTTTTTGAAGAACCTCAACAATGTACAATAAAAATTGTATCCGTTTATATAAAATATACTTAATGATGTAAAAGGAAAACACACTTTCCCGGTTCCCGCGATTTTACCTGGATACTTGCGCATGCGTATAAACATATGGGTTTAAAATTACATCGTATATATATATATATATATCTCTTATCTACTCTACTACTTATCTATTATCTAGATACTCATCCCTTTCCAACGAACATTTAGTGTCTTTGCTATATTAACTATACTACATGGCCTATATTACGTTCATGCATCTTATCTATTTATAAGCTAAATGTCAGAGCAGGAAATAAAACTAACATGTATTTAAAATAAAAATGAAATATTACATTATTTTAGATATAATAATAATAAAGTAAAAATTAAATCTCCCCTATATTATTACTAATTACACAAATATATCGAGATTCTAAAAAATTTCACACGAACGATAACTTTTACTAAAAATATATATTATATGAAGAGAACTTTATGTTACCGGCGAATAAAAAATCAGTGTAATAATTTCACGATCACAGACGTTCACTTTAATTATTAATTTTACATTTTCTCAAGAATAACTTAAGTCTAGTGAATAAACAAACTTTGTACTATTTTTAATAAAATTTTCAATATGAAATTAATTTTAAGTAGAAAATTGTTTAGGATCAACTTGAATGTTGTTACACACTTTCAGATATAGGATATATAGGTATAGCGATTAAAATTATAGAAAAATGTTCATTCACTGGTGACTGGTCAATGGTCACAGACTGATGCATTGAATTCTATCGAAAACTAAACAGGTTTCTTTCTTAAAAACAAAAGAAAAGATTATTAACATTAATATTAATATTAATTTTCGAAATCATAAACGCATGCGCACGAGAGTACTTATCATCGTGGCGCATGATGCCGGCGCCGGCCGGATCCTTACTCCGTAAGTTCGTACGCCCGGTACAGTGCAATACAATTATACAGTTGTACTTAGCAGTTGCCGCCTGCTGGCTACCGCGACTGAAGCATAATCCGCGGTTGCTCCGTTATCGTAACGAATGAAAGTTAGGTGAGCTTGAGCGTGTGTGCCGCTTGCTTGTCCTCGGAGTGCTCCGAAAGCGATATAGAAGGTTAGGGGCACACACCGACGACCCGTTGTTTACAACAACGAGGCGGAAAACATGTATTCAATAAGCAAAACTACCCACTCCGCCACGGGGGTGGAGCACGCGATAACATGCAATTTTTTCAATCGTGCGGAAAAGAGCCTGGTCGTTGCGGGTGCAAGCGTCATTCGGGTTTTTCGCTTGATACCCGACATCGATCTCGCGAAAAAGGAAAAATTCTCAGGTAATTATATGATTTCCAAACAAACGTACTTGTTCCTCATTTTCATGTTAATTTTATCTTTATTTATTTTTATCAATCTCATTATTTTCTCCACAGAATCTCGCCCTCCAAAGATGAGGCTTGAGTGTCTTGCTCAATATACTTTGCATGGGAATATTATGTCAATGCAAGCAGTTCAACTCATCGGTTCATCCAGGGATTCTCTTTTATTAAGTTTTCGGGAAGCTAAATTATCAGTTGTTGAGTATGATCCAGAAATTCATAGTCTTAGAACTGTTTCATTGCATTATTTTGAAGAGGAAGAAATAAAGGTATGCAAACTAATCAATAACAAAATAAATTCACATTTTACATTTTTAACATGTCAAATAAATTTACAACTTATTTTCTTAAGCAGATTTTGTTACTTAATTTTGTTTCAAGCTAGTTAATTTTTAAAGTTTATTTCAAATTGCATTTTAATAGAAAATTATATTCATAGGATGGTTGGACAAATCATCATCACGTTCCTATTGTTAGAGTGGATCCTGAAGGAAGATGTGCAGTTATGTTAATTTATGGTAGAAAATTGGTAGTATTACCATTTCGTAAAGATCCAGTATTAGACGAAGGAGATTTATTGGAGAATACAAAACCTTCATCTAATAAGACACCAATATTATCATCTTATATGATTGTATTAAAAAATTTAGAGGAAAAAATGGACAATATAATTGATTTGCAATTTTTACATGGCTATTATGAACCTACATTACTAATACTTTACGAACCAGTGAGAACATTTCCAGGGTGAGATAAATTGCACAAATTCACATTGTTAATAAATATGTCAATGTGCTATATATTTTTTAATATTGCAGGAGAATAGCAGTGCGTCAGGATACATGTGCAATGGTTGCTATATCATTAAATATTCAACAGAAAGTCCATCCCATAATTTGGTCCGTATCAAATTTGCCTTTTGACTGTTGTCAAGCTGTACCAGTAAAAAAGCCTCTAGGAGGAACACTAATAATGGCAATTAATTCTCTAATTTATTTGAATCAGAGCATTCCACCATATGGAGTTTCTCTGAATAGTTTATCTGATAACTGTACAAATTTTCCCCTAAGTAAGTAATCAATTAAAAAAGTTTATACAAAATTCTAATATAATATTTATAAGTATTTCATACATAACAAAAAAATATATTTTTACAGAACCTCAGGAAGGTGTTAAGATAAGTCTAGAAAGTTCACAAGTTGCATTTATTTCACCAGATCGTTTAGTTATATCTCTCAAAACTGGAGAATTATATGTGTTGTCACTTTTCGCAGATAGTATGAGATCCGTTCGAGGTTTTCATTTTGATAAAGCAGCTGCTAGTGTTTTGACTTCTTGTGTATGAATACATTCAATAACTTATAATAATAATTCCTTTTTATGTTTAAAATAATTTTATAAGTAATTCAAAATAACTTTTTTTTAGGTATGTATGTGTGAAGATAATTATTTATTTCTTGGATCTCGGCTTGGTAACTCTTTATTATTAAGATTTACTGAAAAAGAAACAGAAAGAATAAATGATGTTACAGAACTACAAATATTAAATAGTAATAATAGTGATGGACCACCAACAAAAAAAGTAAAACAAGATTATCTAGAAGATTGGATGGCATCTGATGTGTTAGACATTAAAGATCCTGAAGAACTGGAAGTGTATGGAAATGAGACTCAAACCTCAATTCAAATAACATCTTATACCTTTGAGGTGATAAATTAAAATTTGTAGTAACTTGAAAGAAATATATATCTAAATAAATATTTTTTTATTATTTTTATAAATTTTTAATATTTTAATAGGTGTGTGACAGTTTATTGAATATTGGACCATGTGGAAATATTTCTATGGGTGAACCAGCATTCTTATCTGAAGAATTTATACATAATACAGATCCAGATGTTGAATTAGTTACAACTTCTGGATATGGTAAAAATGGAGCACTTTGTGTTCTTCAACGAGCTATTAGGCCTCAGGTAATTATCCACATTTTTTACTAATAAAAGTTTTACAGAAATAATTTGTAAAAGGTATAAAATTTTTATTTGTAACCAATATTAAAAAAAGTATTTAATTCTTAGGTTATAACAACATTTGATTTACCTGGTTATGAAAATATATGGACAGTCATTGACTCAACAGTTAGTGATAATAGAGGTAAATCAGAGGCAGAAGGATCACATGGATTTTTAATTTTAACTCAGGATGATTCAACCATGGTTTGTACCTATTAAAGATTGTTTTTAATCATGACTAATTTTTAATCTCTTTTAATATTATAACTTTCACTTTATTTACAAATGCTAAAACTAATTTTGAATTTCAAACTTTGTATCCAGCAAGATTCAATTTTAATTAAATTTTTATTTACAGATACTTCAAACTGGCCAAGAAATCAATGAAATTGTAGATCAAAGTGGTTTTAGCACACAAGGAACAACAATTTTTGTTGGAAATCTTGGATCTAATCGATATATTATTCAAGTTACACAAAATGGTGTGCGATTATTACAGGGCTTAGAACAAGTGGGTATATACTTTAAACAAAAATATTTATACATGTAAAAAATTGTATTCATATGTGAACTATTTACATTATACTATTTACATTATAAGATTCAACACATGCCAATGGACCTTGGATGCCCTATTGTACATGCTAGTTGTGCAGATCCATATGTTACTTTATTGTCTGAAGATGGTCAAGTAATACTTCTTACACTAAGAGAAGCAAGAGGAATTGCACGACTACATGCCCAGGCTGTAAATTTATTATTTGTAAGTACATGTAAATATTTACTTATTCGAATAAATTAAATATGAAAAATTTTAGTCTTATCTAATTATTAATTTTAATCTTAACTTACATCATGTTTTTATATTACTTAACAGCGTCCACAAATAGAAGCTGTATGTACTTATAGAGATGTAAGTGGTTTATTTACGACAATTCTTCCAGAGGATGTTGATGAAGAATTTTTTGAAAATGATAATTCAGATGAACCACAAATAATTGAAAATGTTGATAATGAAGATGATTTACTGTATGGTGATGGAACATTGTTTCAAATGCCAGCTCCACCAGTAGTAAAACCTCAAGAAAATCCAACAAAGAAACCTCCTTGGTATATTTGAAAATTTTTATTTGAATTCAAAATTACCAAACATTATTGCGAATTTCAATTCATTATTTTTATCATAAATTGTTAAATAATTAAAATATTCTTTTATTGTTTTTATAGGTGGCAACAGTATTTACAAGAAATTAAGCCTACATATTGGTTGTTTGTGTACAGAGATAATGGAGTATTAGAAGTTTATTCATTACCAGACTTACGATTATCGTATTTGATAAGAAACTTTGGCTTTGGACAAAATGTATTACATGATAGCATGGAATTTACGACAGTACAAAATTCACCTTCAACTGAACCTGTTGCATCTGATGTGCAGGTAATTACCATGAAAACCAGTACAATATATTATAATAATCTTTACAAAATAATATAAAAGTCAATATTTTTCTATAGGTTCGTGAAATATCCGTAGTTGCTTTAGGTCATCATGGAAACCGACCTATGCTTTTAGTAAGACTAGATACAGAATTACAAATTTATCAAGTATATAGATATCCAAAAGGTTATTTGAAGTTACGATTTAAAAAAATGGATCAGAACTTTATTGTCGGATTTTCAAGGTAAAAATTATTTCATATTCATAACATTACAAAAATAATTATTTAGGAAATTAAATATTTATAATATATGTTGCATTTGAATAGAGTTGGGCCAAAAGAAGAAGATATGCCAAGTATGAATGATACACGCCTTTGTATGATACGGTATTTTAGCAACATTGCCGGTTATAACGGTGTATTTATCGGAGGGGATTATCCTCATTGGCTATTCTTAACTGGAAGAGGGGAATTACGAGCTCATCCCATGGATATTGATGGGCCTGTAAAATCATTTGCGCCATTTAATAATGTGAATTGCCCGCAAGGTTTTCTGTATTTTAATAGAAAGGTACGATTTTTTCTATCTATTTTTATATGATGTGTAATATTGTCATATTAAAAAAATTATTAAATAATTGACGAATCCTATTTTTGATAGGATGAACTGAGGATCTGTGTTTTGCCTACACATTTGTCTTATGATGCTCCTTGGCCAGTAAGAAAAGTGCCTCTTCGATGTACACCTCACTTTGTAACATATCATTTGGAAAGTAAAACATATTGTGTAGTGACAAGTATATCAGAACCACTCAAAAGTTACTATAGGTTTAATGGAGAAGATAAAGTAAATATTATCTTTTTGTTAATTCAAATTATTTAATTTTTTTTGTCAAATATAAAAATTTATCTAATATTGTACGAATTTTTAGGAATTTACAGAAGAAGAAAGAAATGA
This sequence comes from Torymus texanus, assembly GCA_036873485.1. Lineage (NCBI taxonomy): Eukaryota > Metazoa > Arthropoda > Insecta > Hymenoptera > Torymidae > Torymus > Torymus texanus. Next base: position 4,329,449 of record JAYJLV010000056.1, read on the forward strand.
ACGGTTTTTATACCCAACTCAAGAACAATTTAGTATAGTATTATTTTCCCCTGTTTCATGGGACACCATTCCAAATACAAAATTTGATTTAGACCAATGGGAGCATGTAACATGTCTAAAAAATGTTTCTTTAGCATATGAAGGAACAAGATCAGGTCTAAAAGGATATATCGTTATTGGAACAAATTACAATTATGGAGAAGATATAACAAGTAGAGGCAGAGTCAGTAGAATTTTTCATATTCATAATAAATATACATTTAATTATTAAAGTATGTGCGTTTGCGGTATTTAATTATTTTTATTTTTAAACTAGATATTTATATTTGACATCATTGAAGTTGTGCCTGAGCCTGGTCAACCACTTACCAAAAATAGGTTTAAACAAATCTATGCAAAAGAACAAAAGGGACCTGTAACTGCCATAACTCAAGTTTCTGGTTTCTTAGTTTCAGCAATAGGCCAGAAGGTTTGTATTCTACAAAACTTTATTTTATACATTATATTAAAGTACTGCTTGCCTTGATACTATGTTAATATTATTTCCTTTTTACTTTACAGATTTATATATGGCAATTGAAAGACAATGATTTAGTCGGAGTAGCATTTATAGATACTCAAATTTATGTATGCCAAATGCTTAGTATCAAAAGTTTAATTCTTGTTGCTGATGTTTACAAATCTGTAAGTTTGTTACGTTTTCAACAAGAATATAAAACACTATCTCTTGTAAGCCGAGTATGTATATGTTTATATCATTATAATTATAATATTAGTTAATTACATTATGCTAAATTAAAATTTCATTTTACATTATAGGATTTTAGAACAACAGAGATATATGCGATTGAATATTTTATACAAAATAATGAGTTAGGATTTATTGTTGCTGATGGCGAAAGTAATATCGCGATATTTTCTTATCAGCCTGAATCTTCTCAAAGTCTTGGAGGTCAAAAATTAATCAGAAAAGCTGATATACATTTAGGACAGAAAATCAATACGTTTTTCCGAATAAAATGCAAAACAACAGATTCCGCTAATCCAAATAAAAAATTTGTTGGTGCCGATACACGTCATGTAACAATGTATGGTAAGTAATTTATTTCTTTTATATTATTTTTAAATATATATCCATATATCTTGTACAAAATGACAGTTAGAAATTTTATTTTACAGCAACATTAGATGGAAGTCTTGGCTATATTCTTCCAGTGCCAGAGAAAACGTATCGACGGTTACTTATGTTACAAAACGTTTTAGTTAGCCACATTTACCACATAGCAGGTTTAAACCCCAAAGCTTACAGGTACATAAATTATTTTATTTTAAATGATATTGTTATTTTATATATAGATATTTATTGATCTATAATAATTTATTTTTTAGAACATATAAAAGTTCTGTTAGGATGCAAGGTAACCCTGCTAGAGGAATCATTGATGGAGACTTAGTAATGAAATACTTGGATTTACCAGTAAATGAAAAAGTCGAAATTGCCAAAAAGATAGGAACAGGATCACAAGAAATAATAGATGATATGCATGAGATTACCAAACAAGCGTCACATTTTTAATACAAATTTAGATACATAAGTATCATTTGATTTTGTATATACTTCTACATGTACATTGATAAAATAATTCTAAGTAAATCATGCGATTTTTAAATTTGTATTTCTAAATTTTTAAATCCTTGTAAATAATATTCATTCCAATTTTACACAGCTTTTAAAATTCTATAGTTAACTAAATAAATGATTTGTTTTTGTTTATTCTTTTGTAAATCTTTTGTAAATTTTATAAATAGCCTTTAATTTTGTTTGATGTTTAAAGTTAACTTGTTAAATTAAAAGTCATAAATAAATAATTAAATTAAAAATGAAATCTAGGAAAAATATACTTGCAAAGAAAAAAGATAAAGTTAAAAAAGAAGAAGAAGAAGCTATAGTAGAAGGTTAAAAATGATAGTAGCATGCATGCTTATATATTAATGTTTTACATTTATTTATATTATATAAAAATATGATTATTATTTTAAAATGTATTTCATACAAATAAAATTCAATGAATCTTCAATGAATTCGTAAGTTAAAATATAGTATTTCCATAGTAATATTGATCTATCAACATACTTTATATTCAATTGTAATACACTAACCTAACACACTACCTGACACTACCATATCCAAATCAAATAATATATAATAGTAGGAATATAATAGAGATTTTTTTCTGATTATACATAAAGTTTCTATTTAATAGAAAACAATAAATTAAATTTTTTAAACTTTCAGTGGAACCTTCACAATTACAAAAAAGACTTATTGAAGCATTTGACGTTTTTGATAATGCAAAAAGTCACCAGGTAGATGTAAGAGAACTGGGTACAATTATAAGATCAGTTGGTAAATGCCATATTTTATCATAATTTTTTGCGCAATTAAATAGTAATTAATATTTTTAATTTGTTCATTATTTAAGGATGCGTTATTACCGAAGCAGAGTTGCAAGAAATACAAGTAGAAGTAGAAGATGTGGAAAATAACTGTGTTCCACAAACTCGATTTGTTGAATATATGTGTAAAGCAATCAGTGAACAAAAGTAAGTATCTTTATAAAAGGATTTCAAAGACATTAAAAATTATGTTAAAAGCTTTTTTAAACTTACTGTGTTTCTAAAATTTATTATAAATATTTACTTTTTACAATGAGGTAATACATAAAAAATGAAGAAAATAAATTACCAAAAATAGAAAACAAAAAAGAAAAATTGAAGGAAAATTATAATAAAAAAGTGTTCTAGAGACAAATTTATGTTTCCATTATATATCTACGAGTAATTCCGTCCCCTAAACATGATTCCAGGATCACAATTTGCCATGTTTGATGTTTGATTACCATGTTTGCTTGTGCCCTTCAATATCAATTTCTAGACTATGCATCTACAAATTTTGTTTACGATTTAAATGTATAAATTTTGAAATAGAAACGTAAAATTTGATTTACAGGAATATTTTCGAGATTTTAAAATTCATGCGTTTAAATCTTGGAGAAAATAAAAATTATAGAGTGATGATCCAAAGTTGATCTTAAAGGGTACAAGTAATCTGTACATGATTTTCTAGAAAAAATTAATAAAAAAATTCTTTCCACTTTATAAGATACCTTAAAATCGTATACCTCAGATATTTGAAAATTCAGATGTGATGGATCAATTACGATCTTGGAAATATGTTTAGAGGATCAAAATACACAAAGAAATGGTGATCTTGTCCCTAGAACATACCACTTTTTTTTAATTTTTGTGGGCCTATAATATTGATCACTATTACTGTTTTAAATCGAAGATAAGAAATGTTATAATATAATGAAATGTCTGTAATTGTATGATAATCATTACATTTTCACTTTAATTCATTAGATACAAACCAGCAGATCCAGAGGATCTACTAAAAGCATTTCAAGTTTTAGACCCAGAAAATCGGGGCTACATTACAAAAAATGATTTAGAAAAGGCAGTAACAGAAATTGGCGAACCATTTACTGCTCAAGAAGTAAATGAAATGATGTCTGTAGCTTGTGATCCGCAAACAAATAAAATAAATTATGAACATTATATTAATTTATTAATAGTAAGTATTTTTCACATTTTTTTATCAAGTATAAAACACTTTCATTTAAAAATATTTTATAATTACTTAAACTTTCAAAAGCCCAAAATACCTGATGATAAAAATGTTTATTTGATAAGCATCACAAAACAAGAAATGCCACAAGATGAAATTAAAGAATTAAAATCTGCAAAACGATCACGTAAAAGGTCACCTAAGAAAAAATCTTAATATTCATTTCACAGAATATTAAAAAGTAATAATTTTAAAATAGTTTTATTTACAAAATTTGTATAAATCCCTTATAAAAAATAACATTGTTATAAAATAGTAATAAAATACATTTTTTATCAATTTATCTTGACTTAAAAAATATTATAAGTCTCAAATACATAACAAATATTTTATAGTAAATAAGTTATTTTACAATTTAGAAAAAACAGGTGGGCCATCTTTTGTTACTAATGATGTTGCAGCATTAACAAAGTCTTCACTTTGTAACATAATTTGATTTCTCATTGACTGAAAAGAAGAAAGTTATAGATTTTACAAAAGTTATTTAAAAAACGTGAAATGTAACATGTGATTTAGATAATGGAAAATTTTATATTTTTAGGTTGAATAATGAAATTCTACACAATACTTACAATGTGATTCAATCCTTCTTCAACAGTGTGATCTCTTGAATAATTCAAGCTTAACTTAATACCTTGCACAGCCACTGGACTCTTTGAAGCTATTTCCTTAGCTACATTAAGCGCTTTATCCATCAAACTAATAATAATATATTTTAATGTATGAATTGTAATATAATACATTAAAATTACTTTGAAAAATTTCATATATAAACAAACCTTTTCTGATCATTTAATACTTGATTCACAAAACCCACTTGTAAAGCTTCAGGTGCTAACATTTTTCTACCTGTATAAGCTAGTTCTTTAAGTAAACTGTGAGAACCAATGATTTTTGGTAGTCTTTGTAAAGTTCCAACATCAGCAGCCATTCCTAAATCAACTTCTTTGATTTGGAACCAAGCATCTGATGTACAGTAACGGATATCAGTAGAGCATAGCAAATCTACAGCTCCTCCTACAGCTGCTCCATGAACAGCTGCAATTACTGGCTTTGAACACTAAAATTAAGCATTATTTATAATTACAAAAAATATATATCTTTAGCTAATAATTGACAATAACTTTATATTCAACTAGATAAATTTAAATTTCCCTTTATAGATTATTATTGAATAATCAAATTTTAAATGTTTATCAACTTATTAAACAACTAAGAGTACCTGATCAACAGCAGTAAAAGAATCTTGATATTGTTTAATTTTCTTTTCTAATACTTTACATTTTCTAGCCACATCGGGTTTACCACTCAAGTCTTGAAATAATTTCATAGCATCCATTAAATCTATTCCTAAAATTAAATAAAAAATAATATTAATAACTCCATAAGGATGTAAAAAAAATTATTTTTTACCTGCAGAAAATGATTTTCCTGAACCTGATAATATTATGGCTCTACAGTCACTTTTATCAGAAAGTTCATTAAAACATTCTCCTATTTCTCTAAAAAATATCTGTTTTTAATATTATGCTAATTATTAATTAATGTTCATATTTAAGTAACATACAACCACATAGAATCGTTAATAGCATTCAATTTTTCAGGTCTATTCAGTTGAACATGAAAAACTGCTGGCAAAGGCTCTGTAATAGCCAAAGTATTATAATTTTTTTGTTCCATTGTTGATGTAGTTTTTTTCACAATATTCCGTACACTTCTTATATCTGTAATTTTAAATAAATTTAATATTCACAACTGACATTTTATTTGATAGCAATGTATAAAATGCTGATTCATGTTCTGTAAGTTTTAGGATAGATATATTATAAATAAATATATTATTTTTATTAATGCCTTACTCCCTTTGCTGAAAACGCCTAACTTCGAAAATAAGTTATTCATAATTTTATTAATAATTTAAATTTTATATTTTGAAAAATAATAATATAAGTTATTGTATTTTCGAAAATTCACCATATGACCAGTAGGAGGAGAACAACAGTCAGTGGACTTTATTGCACTAATGGAAGAATCCACTTATTATATATCATATAACTCAGTAAACAAGAGTTATCTTCAAGATATCTTCAAGATATCTCATCTTTTTAAAAACAACCTTAAGATTTTCTGAAAAGATTCGATTTTAATACTTTATAGATATTTAAAAAAAATGTGATTTATATCTATTTCAAAATATGCCTTTTTGACATATTCAGGATGTGGAATAAAATATTTTAATTTGGTAGTCAAATAAATGATGTATTTTAGTCAACACTTTTAATGATTTCATAGAACTAATTAGGTTTTATCGATCATGACTTGACTAATTTGAAAGCAGAAAGTAGAGCCATAATTTACAAGTTAAATTAAATAAAGTGGTTAAATTTTAAATTATAAATTTATTTCGTTACTATAATTCAAGGATTCAAGCTTTCAATAAGCAAGCAAAAAGCAATATCTGCAGGTTGACTATATTATAGCGTATTCGCTCCATGCGCTCTCGTGGCGCTGGCGACTCGCGCGTTTGTTTGGTTGGTTGGTAGATGAGCTGCACGGCCAATCGGCCATCAAGAGTGGTGAGCATGCCGCGCATGCGTGGTGAGGAGGCGGTAGCGGTAGTTGGTTTGTCCGCACTCCGCATTGCTTTGAAAAACGCGACACGCGAGTTCGGCGAGTTCATTTAATTCCTTTATCAAACTCATAACTCATTATCAATCGTTACAGTGTGTGCCTTGTGGACGTATATAAGTATATTGTGTTTTGTGTGAAAAGTATAGGTGTGTGAAACCGTTTGAAAATGGCTGACGACGAGTTCGACGGAGAAGAGTAAGTTGATCAATTGTATTTATTATTATTATTATATCTATGACATATTGTTGATAATAGATTTAATAGAATGTTAATGTGTGTATGTATTAAAAATAAAAGCGTTTATTTTAAAAATGAGGCTTTTATTTTGAACACTTCATCCAAATCTTTTATAACCTCGAAACGTATTATATATTTCTGTACGTTTATTAACAAATAAATATTTTATATCTTTTTTTATTTATCAGTGTCGCAGATGAGTTTGATGATGCTGAAGATGACGATAATATTGAATTGGAACAACAAGAAGACGAAGCAGAAAACTTTGAGCTTGTAGCACCAGGTGAAGCTTCAGGTGGTGTTCAGAAAAGTAAAAGAATAACAACAGGATATATGACAAAGTAAATATAACAATAATTTATTTATTTTTTCAATTCGTTATGTTTAATGAATAAGCATAAAAATATTATTTTTGACTCTCTGTGTGCAAAGCTCAATTTCGTACACATTTGAATACAAAAGCGTTATAAATGTTGTGTGAAGAAATACTGATTGACAAATAAGGTTAAAATAATTTTTTTGTACTAGTATCGAAAAGTATTATTTTATATTGCGTACATTTATTTCTTAATCATCAGTACTGAATTTACATGAAACGGCCTTTATATATCATTTGATTTAGTATTAACTGGAATTGCAACAGTTAGTTTTAAATAACAACCTATTGTTTTTGTTTAGGTATGAAAGAGCACGAATCTTGGGAACAAGAGCATTACAAATAGCCATGTGTGCTCCAGTCATGGTTGAATTGGAAGGGGAAACTGATCCCTTACAAATTGCTATGAAGGAATTGAAACAGAGAAAAATTCCAATAATTATCCGTCGATTTTTACCTGACCACAGTTATGAAGATTGGGGCATAGATGAATTAATTATAATTGACCACTAATGTTTAAGTTATTTGATAATGTTTATATAAGGAGAAAAATAATGTATATTTAAGTGTTAAAATGAAAGTCAAATGTAAATATGTGAAAAATTATTGTTTTATTTAATGCTGACCATGAAAAAGAATAAGCATAAAATTAAATATAAATGAGATGAGTAAATGCATTGTTTTATATAAAATACATCATTTAATTGGAACATTTCTTAAAGTGTCAGCTGATAAGTTTTCATTAGTTGATGTTACAAGTGGATTACCACTCCAGGATGCAATTCCATTTGCATTTACCACAAGATCAACCTAGACAAAGTAAAATAAAATTAAGGATTTAAAAAATTCATTGCACATTAAAATACTTGAATAATTATTTGCTGTACCTGTAATTTATCCCAAACTTTTTTCTTTGGATTAAGAACTTCATCCGGAGTTCCATTTTCATATCCTTCTACAACTACTCTATCACCAGGCTTACTACTTTCTGGTGGCCTTAAAGGTTCAACAGCTTTTGTCGGTTCATCACTAATAAAATTTTTATTTTTAAAATTTTGAATTTGTTATTAAAGTTTATTGGACTAGGAATGTAAATTAAGTGACACTTACACTGAAGCACATAAAACCATACCATGAGATGCAACACCTCTAAGATTAGCAGGTTTCAAATTGGCTAAAACTACAACCATTCTATTTTGCATTTTCTCAATGGGAACATAATTGACAAGCCCACTAACTATAGTTCGTGGTCCAGATGCTTCTCCCAAGTCAATTTGTTCAATGTACAAACTATCAGCATCTGGATGCCTTTTGACATCTATGATTTTTCCCACTCGAATATCTAACCTCGATGGTACAACTTCATCAGTAGTAGCTTGCGGTTCTGTAAAAACAATATCCTTTATATTGTCATCATTTATACGTTTTAGTAAACATATGAAAGATCTATATTACTTTGCTTTTGTGGAGGTGGGTAAGCTTTTGCACTAATAGATTTTAGCTTTGGATCATTTGAAAATTCTTTTCTAATAGGATCCAATAATTTATTAATATAAATTTCCACTGCATTTTTCAAATCCCCTGGATGTATTTCTTCTTTTGCAAAAGCATTTTCAAGACTTTCATAGTTTTCAAAAGTAATATCACCCCCTATAAAAATAACGATGAAAATAACTCATATTTACTATATTTATAAATGCTAAAGTATTTAATATTTTAATGTATGATATTGCATCACCAATAAACATTTAGTTTCTTGGCTAAAAACAACATATTAACATACCAAATTCAGCAGTTCTTGGTACAAGGTATGATTCTCCTTCTTTCATAAGAGGAAATAGAACTGATTTAGAAAATGACAATAAACCATTATCTGTAATATTTCCTGGTTCACAGAAAGCTTTTTTCAACTTCTTCTTTACTGACGCAGGATTATCCAAGAGATCAATCTTTGAGTCTTCTTCTGACGAAGACATTTTTGCCCCAGCTAATCCTGGAACTAAAAGAGTTTCCTTATTTATTATATTATTTCTATGCACATAATTGTACTTCCTTATATAAATTTTACTTACTCATAGGATTCATTAAATGAATACGTTTCTGATATCCCAGTTGGGGTAAGTACTTTTCAGCAAATGTGAATATTTTTCTTTGATCAATTCCACCAAACTGAGCATCTACTTTAAGGTATTCTTCATCTAATGCTTGAAGACCAGGATACAATAATCCAGACAATAGTGGGTTAGCAACTTGCTTAACAACTTCTGCTCCAGCTTTTTTTGCATCATGTTCAGTTACAACAGAAGCTAATCTATATGCATCTAAAGTATACTCTCTGAAAAATGTTAAATTTTTATTAATATATTGTAAAGATATGGAATTTTTTATAGACTAACAGAATAAAGTGCAAGAATTATCATATTTACTTTGACAATTGGTACTCTGTTCCTTTTACAAATTTCAATTTTTCTAGTGGAACATCAATTGATCTCAACATTGCTTTAATGGCAGCCTCATAATACTGTGTTCTAAGCTCTAACAAATCCCAAGGAGCTTTCATGTTATCAAGATAAGCATGAAGATCGGCAAAGAGAATTGTAACTTCTACTCCAGCTCTTAAGAAATCGGCAATTTTGGACATTGGAGTAAAATAGCCAATATGGGGCTTGCCTGTTGTTGCAGTACCCCAGTAGACTTTCAAGTCTCGTTCTTTCAGGATTGCTTTAAGTTTGTCATCACCAAGCCACTCCTGGAGACTCCTGGTAATGAGTTTGTACTTTTCCTCCCATGTTAGCTCACCCATTGTTTCCTTATTGCTGCAAATAGCAAGATGGTAATGGTTCCGTTTACAATGAAGTTTATAATTTATGTTTAAGTTAAATTGAAGACAGTTCACTGCTCGATAGCAATTTCTGAGAAAATTGTAATTCTTCATTGAAACACTTTTAAAACCAAAACAATTTCATAAACATATATTTTTTTTATATAATATTAAAAGGCAAATTGCATTAAAAAAATTTAAAAAGACATATATTACACTTTAATCAATCAAACCCCAGCATAATTATAGAACCAATTAGTTGATAAATTGCTGCTCTGTTCAATTTTATAGACAATATAATTTTTGTTTACGCATGCGCATTTAAACCACGTGTAAGTACATACTGCATGCACAAAACCGGAGCAACTAATGGATGATGCGGTATTTATAACCTAGCAAATAGTTATTTAAAATTTGTTCCCGTAAAAAATTACTATTATTGACTCTGTAAGTCGCATTCAATTAGTTTATAGTGTATAGAGATCCTGATGCAATTTGTTAACAATACCGTTAAACACATGCAATCGTAGAGTATGGTACCTATCACGACTTTTCGTTCGTAAACACCGATAGTACACAAAAATATAATTTACTAAATCTTAATAAAAATATAAAAAATTCTAAAAATTTGAAATACGAGAAGAAAATAATACAATAACTTAATTTATAAAACTTCTTTTACCTTTTAGATTGCCAGCTGTCGAAGGAGCAGAAACGAAAAGACCGTATATGTCAAAATCGGGTTGACAACAATGAAAAATTGAAAGAACAGTCTAAGGTAAAAAAGTAATACTTCATTTATTCTTTTTTTTACATGAAAATAAGTAAAAATCTTGTTTAAATAATTTAAAAACTTGTTTTATAAATGATGAGTTATTTTTATCATAATTTTCCGTAATTTGTAATTAATAGCATTTGTTTTAATACCACAAAACGATTATTTGAATGTTTGCTTTGGCTATACTGTTTATTTTCGTGTGATAAAAATACGCATGCGTCAACCAAAACCGAACCCAACCTGGAACCTGCTACTGCTTAGTGACCCGAGCTCTACAGTAGTGTGATAACCTTCACTTATCAAGTATATTCATTTTATTATTGTTTTATTTGAGTGATTACTTAAGTATGTCGGTTACGTTTTTTGATAATTTTTTACGCAATTAGTTAATAAGATTGATATAACGAAATTAAAAAAAACAAGAAAATTAAATCGATTAAAGGTATCGTCAGATATTAAACTGGGTGAAGATGTTTTAATTAAAAAATATTTCATATCAATTATTATGAAACAGTTACTTAACAAATATTATTGTAATAGGAATCTGTAATAATTAAAGAATTATACGAAAATGACGTGGTGAGTTTTTAAAATTTAGAGAATAGGCATAATTAAAATTTGTATGCTTATGATTTTGGATATGTGTAATTCTTAATTATTAAATATCAGGAATCCATTGCGAAAACAATATGTGATGCAAAGACCTACCCCAGCTCAGCCATGTCTTACTGTAGCTGAAGATCGTGAGTTAGACATTGCAGTTCAAAGAATTATACAGTAAGTGAAAATATTCCATATATTTATATACATATACAATAACACTTATAATCTGCAACTATTAAAATTTTTTAGTGTTGAAAATACAATCAGACGGATGGTCAAAGAAATGAAAAAATATTTGAATACACTCGAACATTTAGATACAGCAGATCAACGATTAACTACCAACTTAAGTTCTTGTGGATTAGTCCACATAAACGATGAATTTAGAAAAATTGTGGAAAACTATCATTCTGTTACAACCCAGGTAACTATTTTAAACCATTTTTTTTACAGTAAGAACAAAAAAATTATAATGGAAAAGATATAAATATTCGTGATTTTGGTACACACAGCATTATACTGATGTTAACATCATTAATTATTATTTTATAATTATATGTTTATTACATCGTCAGTTTAAAATAATATAATACAATTTCTCTTATATATTTTTTTCTCAGTATAAATATTAAATTTTAAATAATTGTTTATAAATAAATTTTTCGACATACGTGCTCGTCTGTAAAATACGTACTTTACGAAACACTGATAACGAAAAATAAAGTTCGATCTGCGGTCGTAAAAAATACAATTTTACGTCATAGGACCGAAAATTACTAATAATTATTCATTAAGGTTTTTTCACGAGGTAATCACAATTAATTAACATTTGTTTGTGTTCAAGGTTGGAAAAACGGTGCAAGACACAGTTGCGCTCTGTCACAAAACGTTTATTGATCCTTTAAAAAAGTTACGCGAAGAATTTGGATATATTAGAGATGCTTTGTTAAAACGAGAAGAACTTGTAAACAACTGGAAACTTGCACATAATAATGTAAAGAAGTATCAAGAAAAAAGAGAAAAAACAGCAACTCATCATGTTAAATTAGAAAAAGAACGAAAATCAGAAGAGACAGCTTCTAAAGAATTAAAAATTTATCATTCCAGACTGCTTGCTGAGTTACCAATGTTTCTCGAGAAAAGAATAGAATATTTAAAACCTACAGTACATGCACTCATAGCTATACAATTAGATTATTATGGTAATTCAACAAAAATGTTTACTCAACTGATGCCTGTACCTAATGCTTCTGAATCTCCAAGCAGTGCTATGCTTTCAGATGAAGAATATCACCAAACAATAAATAGTCACTTTAATTGTATTAAGAATCTTACTATTATAAAAAATGATTAATTTATTTTATAAAATATAGATTTTATAAACTTTGCTAATCTATTCTCAACTGAATCAAAACTAACTTTAATTTTAGATTTAGTTTTACAACACTTTGAATGGAATTATATTACAGAAAGTGTTGCAACACTTGAAATGGAATTGTATTATAGATAATGGGTATTTTTGTAAAACGAAGTATTTATATACCAAGAATTATGTCATACATTTTTTGTTAATTATAATTTATAACGTTTGTAATTTTATACAAACTGTTTGCATATAATAGTGATAATATATTATGCATTACATGTCAAATAAATAAAATAAATTATATTTTTTTATGCCGATTATTTTTGTTTATTTTTTATTTCTTTTCAATTCGCCTAAACTATTGAATAATATATATTTATAATTTATACTAATTTTTGAAAACTGTAGAGAAATGTGATCTTTGAACTGAATGCATTGAAACTAGATTAATTTGGGAAGAGGCCGGAAATCACTTCCGAAACGTTTTTGTTGTATTTAACTCGTTTCATGCCAAAATGGAATAAATTTTTGCATTCTTTCAACCGCTTGCTTCTTAGTGAATCAATCAACCAACATTT
>JAYJLV010000056.1:4342626-4370301 GCA_036873485.1 Torymus texanus
ATATACTAAATCTAGAAGCTATTGATCAAGAATTTCTACAAGTTTTGCTAGAGAAAGGATATTGTCCAGGCATAAATGGTATAACAAAACCTTCAGATAATAATATAAATAATGGAACTTGTATTGATAATATCTTTCTTTGTTTAAACAATATCAAATATAATACGTATGTACTCAAAACACGATTCAATGATCATTATCCAATAATGCTATCGTTAAAAAAGATAAGAAAAACTACATCGCACCAAACATACAAAAAAATAAACTACCAAAAATTGGAAAACTTAACCGAAGCTACAAATTGGATGGATATCCTCCAAATAGAAGATCCCAACATAGCTACAAAGACACTCTAATACAAAGAATCAAATCATGTATAGACAAATCTGAATGCATCAATAACAAAACCAAACTCAACAAAGCAAAACCAAGGAAAAACTGGATAACTATAGGAATAATAACATCATGTAAAACCAAAGAAAAACTATACAAGATATGGAAAAAAGACCCAACCAATACACACAAAAAAGAAAATTATAAAACATACCTAAAAGAACTACAAAAAATCAGAAATCACGCAAAAGAGGATTACAATAAAAAATTAGTAGAACAGAATATGGGAAATCAAAGAAACTTATGGAAAATTATAAACAGTAATCTAGGAAAAAAATGCAAGCAAACCCTGGTTCCACTCCCTTACTCACGATAGAGCTGCCATTACCACCCTCTGCAGAATGCGCAGCAACCAATTATATAACCTCGCCTTTAATCACGTCTTCTGGGCTTGCCCTCGGTTTGACGTTCAACGCTTCAAACTCTTTCGTTCCCTCGGCCACCATAAACAGTTCCCTCCATTCACCATGTCTGCCTTTCTCCACTCCCCTCGGGGTGACTTCATGTCCATTTTTCTCGAGTTTCTTCTAGAAAGAAATCTATCCATCTAATCTTTAGCCCTTCCGCTCTTCTAACCTTGTCCTTGCTCTCCTTCTGGAACCCATCCTCTACCCCCTCTTTATTGCTCCTCGTACACTGCGGGTCACCTATTTTTCTTCACCCTTTTCTTACTTTTTGTTTCAGATCGACAGCGCCTCAACATCTACAGATTCATATTTACCGCCCTGATTTCTACGCAAGCGCCGCATGCAACCGCTCATTGATGGCTGTGCGCAATAGCTGGAGCCACTTACACAAAAACTAACTATATAATTATACGATGCTTTTATGTTATTATATACCAAACAAAAGCCGCGACCGTGAATAAAAATGTTTAAAGTCATTTTTACGTTGAATTCTGTTTATTTATAAAAATAGAAGTTATTATTTTTATTTTAATTTAAAAGCAAATAAATTTCACAAAGGACATAATGGAAACAGTGATGCTGCATCTCAAAGAATTATTTTAGCTATAAGGAAAAACATTTTTTAAATTATTACATATAAAAATTAGATTTTGTAGTACTAAATTTTGCTTTTTGTAACACATGTTTCTATACTAAAAGAAAAAAAATTCTAGAGTTGCACTATCCAGCTCAAAGTAAACAAATGAAATTCATAAATGCGCATAATATTATCACATATTTGAGAATAGTACCTCATCATTGACAAAGAACTTTCTTATCAGTGCATTGGAGTACATCGTTAGGATAAAAAAACATGGTTTCAACTTTGTGTTACATCATCTTACCAGTTGTTCTCCTAGCTGGATTTTTAAGAAAATGCCGAGAATTTTCTTGGGGAAGATGTAAAAATAAAAGTAACTTAGAGGGTCGTGTTTTTATTGTAACTGGAGCTAATTCTGGAATTGGCAAGGAAACTGTCAAAGAGTTAGCTAAGAGAAAAGCAACTGTTATTTTGGCTTGTAGAAATTTACAAGCTGCAAAAAGTACTGCTCAAGAAATTCGTAGTTATGCATCTGGAGCCGAATTGGTAAAAACTTTATATATTGCCTTATAAATTTATATGAGTATATACATATGAAAATTAATTTAAATTTTATTTTGTAATTTAGGTTCCCATGGAACTTGATCTTGCTTCTTTAGTCTCAGTAAGACACTTTGCTACTGAAGTCTTAAAAAATTTTCCAGAAATCCATGTTCTTATTAATAATGCAGGTGTTTATATGCCATTACAACATAAAGATGTAACTAAAGAAGGTTTTGAAATACATTTCGGAGTTAATCATTTAGGACACTTTTTACTAACAAATTTATTGTTAGATAGATTGAAACAATGTGCTCCTAGCAGGTAAAAATAATTTTTTCTTTTATATAAAACATTATGTATAATATATTATATTGCATTAAATGTTAAGAATATTTGAGTTCATTATATTTTTATTTTAGAGTGGTTATTGTAACTTCAAAATTGTTAGAATCTGGTGTAATTGATTTCACAAATTTAAATAATGAAAAAGATTTACCAGTAAGTGGACGTATGAATCCTGGCTATTGCAATTCGAAATTGGCAAATGTATACTTTGGACATGAACTTGTCAAAAAAGTAGAAAATACTGGAGTTTGTGTTTACATGGTTTGCCCAGGATTTGTTTACACCGGCTTATTTAGACATGTAAAGAGAAGCTGGTTCCACTATATTCTTTTTTCTCCTGTAGCATTGCTGTTTTTACGCACACCAAACCAAGTAAGATAATTTCTTGTATAATATAAAATGAGTTATTTACAAAAGGATGAATATCTTATAAAATCAATAATTAGAAATTTTTTATTTGTAATTTTTTTTTTCCTGTTTTCTCACATATATATATATATATATATATATAAATTATTATTATTATTAATACTTTTCAGGGTGCACAAACTATCTTGCATTGTGCTACAGATCCTAGTTTATCTAATGAAAGTGGAAATATCTATCGAGATTGCAAAATTTATAAACCTAAAAAGAAATTAGAACCAGAAATAGCCCATAATCTTTGGGATGTAAGTGCTAAATTTACAGGTCTTGATGACGGTTCTAGATAACTTTTTGATTTAATACTTAGTGGATTTTAGGGATTAGGGATTATTAATTTCCAACAAAATAAACAGAATTCTATCAATTATTGAAAAAAATTTTAATCAAATTAATTAATAATAGAATTATATATAAAAACCATTTAGAAAATTATAAAGAAAAAAACTTATTAACCTTTAAAGGGCCGGCATGACGCCAAACTCTGACTCGCTAACATCCGACCTTGGTTTGGTTCTAGTACAGGGACCTCGGATCACTTTTTAATAGAAATAACGAGCTTTTAAAAGTTTTGAAATCCCAGCCCTCTAAAGGTTAATAGGTATTTTGTTTAAAAAGATACAAAACAGATTAAATCAATTCATTTTGATATAGATTAGGGTTGCTTAAAATTGACTAGTCAGAAAAAAAAACAGTTAAATTATCATTGTCATCATTTTTGAGCACATGTAATAACAAAATATTTTCTTCTGGTGTCATAAATTTTATAAGTTACATGTGCCAAAAACGATGCCAAAATTTTTTAGTACATTTGTTTTAAAATGAATACCGAAACATTTGTTAAAATGTCAAATGCTCAAGTTATGCCTCTTCTATACGTTTATACTTATAAATTACTAAGAGACATTAGTAAAAAACTTAAAGGCAGAGCGTAGAAAAAGCATTACTTTTAGAAAAACTCTATAGTGCCATTTATACTATAAAGAAAAGAATGTATATGTAAGTAAAGCCATTATTTTTAGAAGCAATAATTTTGATTATATTAACTACAATTTTAAATTATAACTTATCTTTTAAATTGTACAGAAAAAATAACTAATATAGAAAAGAAATAGATGTATGTGGATAAAAAGTACTCACTTATATTTCCTTTCTTATCTCCTAAAACTTATTAATATTTTATCATAATCATTTTATTACAATCTTTTTGTAGAAATACAACTACAATATCTTATATTAATGATTGATTTTAAAGAGATTCAAGTCTGTTATTTATATTTATGTTTATATACAATATGTACAAAATTGATTTCAATAAATCAGTTAAATCTTAATATAAGGAATAATTTATATTTGAATAATTTAATATTATAAAAATATTTACAAAGATAATTTTAAAAGGTAAAAATTATCGAGAAAGAATTGAATATTTTTAAAGAAATTATTTATATTTCAATGTATACATTTTTACGGGCGTGGCCTCATCACTTTAAAGCTGGTAGTCTTATTCGCTAAGGCTTCAGTTCGTGCATAAACGCTTTCTGAACTTCGTCTAATAGAATCTATATACTCTGTTGACGATGTAAAATCATTAGATTTCAAACTATTTTGTACTTCGCATACACTTGTCGTTATTGCATTTTCTAACTGAAAAATTAAAAATTATTTTTATGAAGTACTATAAAGAGCATTTATTGATTTACATTTTCAGAAATACAAATTAAATCCAGATAGAATTAACAAAAATTAATCTTTTCAATGAATAATATTTAGCAGTTGTACATAAAGTGAATAATAATACATAAAAAAATCGTATTTTAGTGCTGTAAACAGCAAAATATTAGTCAATTGAAATAATTTAAAAACAATTTACAAAAAATCTAGTCTAAGAAAATATAGTCTAAATTTTACCAATGAATCACAGCCTGGTTCACTAACAAGTTTGGCAACTTCTTCAGACATACTCGAACTTCGAATTTCAAGGACATTTTGAGTTTGTCTTTGATCTTGCCTGAAAAGATTCTGCTGTCAGACTGGAATAATGAGAAATAAAAAAAATAAAAATTATAAAAAAAGATGGGAAAAATAAAATATGAAGATTTGAATAATGTTATGAAAAACTAACAAAAAATTAAAAAATTGTCTTTTGGAAAAAAAAATACCTTGTTTCTGTATCACATTGAATTGGATGTTCTTTTAGTAACACTAAATGCTCCTCTGAACTATAATGTGTTTTTCTTTTTTTAGTATCACAATCTTCTACTTTTTCGAAGGAATGACTTGAATCAGCTCCATTTTTTGAGGGTAGTTTTTGTAAACATTTTTCATCTATTCCTTCATTTCTCGATTTTTCAAGACTGTTGTTATCAAAGTTTTGATTAATAGAAGAGTTTTTTCCATTAGTACGGTTTTTCACATGATCTTGACTAACAAAAACACCATCATAATTATCTCCATTTTTTATTGAAGAATGGCCATTAGAACTGTCTTCATCTACTAAACTACTACTTAGAGCCATTTCACAACTACTAATTGAATTAGAACTTCTTTGTCTAGTATTGGCAGGATTTTCAGTAATATCAGAATTAACCTTTGGCTTTGATACTGACATTGGCACCATTATTTCTATATCGCTTTCAAGTAATGAAACATTTGTTTTATCGTTATTATAGTTACTATGAACTTTACTTATTGAATCTCTTGTCTTATCAAAAATAGTTTCATTTAATGTTTCATCACTACTCATACTACACATATTCCTAGGCAAAGACAAGGCTGTATTGTCAATCGCGCTTTCTTCAGATTTACATATCCTTTTCGACTGGTTATTTAAATCTTGCGATTGCATAACTGGTTGGTTTAGTCCTTGATCAAGAGAAGAACCAAGTAAAGTTTTAGTATTTTTGAAACGACTAATCGACCGAGTAGTTCTATGACATTTTTCAAACAATACTTTGTGTATTGGTGGAGTAAGAGGTATATTGTTTTTATTATTGCCTAAATCTACATCCAGTGATGAACCAGAAAAAGTCCTTTTTGAACTATCTAAGCTGTAAATTAACATAATACTATTAACTATCTTAAAAGCTTTAAAAATCCATTTTCAATAATTGTTGACATACCTATTACTTGGTTTTACATGAATTAGCCCTGAAAGATTTGGTAAAGTAGCGCGTAAATCCGCAGTTGGAAGACCACAATACCATCGTAATTGTGCTATATTCTTATTTACCAAGTACACAGCATAATGGAATTGCAATTTATCTTTACTTCGAGCAAACAAGGGGAATCTAAAAAGGAAAACTTACTGTATAAAAATATAACAGAAAAATGAAAAAACAAAACAGGATTTCTTACTGTCTATCAGTATCTGGAAGATTTTCACTAATATGGTCTATGATTTTACTACGAGAACCATAATGTATGATAGGATATCTTGTAGGCACATTTAAAAAACTGGCAATCATTTGTGTTGTATGAGCAACAAATCCAAGAGCTACAGCTACTTGAGTATCGTTTGAAGTATCCAATTTTTCACTATCTGGTAAATGCACATCATTAATAAGAAATCTGTCATCTTGTTCCTATTAAAAGAAAGTAGAGATTATCAATTAATTTTATAACGAATTTATTAATTGAACATAATGCCGTGCTTGTGTATGTGTGTATGCGCGAATGTGGGCGCGCGTGTGTGTGTATGTGAGCATCTACATGTAAATATGAAATGCCTATAAAAAAAACATTTACTTGTTTGATAGGATATATGAAACTCAATTCAGAAATAAGTTGTCTTCGACGATGAGCAAGACGGGCAGTTGTTTGAATATAAGTTTCCCGAGTATCTATATAATTCCGTCTCCATTCACTTAAACGTTCTTTATCTTTGTTTAGTTCTCGATATCGGCTCATTAAATCAGATCCTAGAAATGATTTTATATTTCAAATAAATCAAAATTTGTTATAAAAAAGGAATGCTTGATAAGAAAAAATATTGTACCTAAATCTTGATTTTTATCCATCAAGTCTGAGTGACATTGATTCAAAATTCTAAGTTCTCCCATTTTTCTTACTCTTTCTTGTTCTAATAATTTTGTTCTAAATTTAGCTACTTCTAAATCTTTACGTATCCTTAAAATTTCAGCCCTTTTTTCTCTATTAACCTTTTTTGCTTGTAACAATCTATTTAATGTTGTTTGAGGATATTTTGGAACTGTCAAATTTTCTCCAGATGCTATTTTTTCTCTCAAATTTTGTACAGAATCTGTTTGTTGCTTCAATGCCTGCATTTTACTTCTTAAACTGCTAAGTTTGCTAACTGTGTAACTATCTCTGACTTCAGATGAATTAATTCCTATGACAAGAAACCTTTTGGATTCTGGAACATTGATAAGACAGAAAGGTGGTGCAAAATAACCACCATGTAGATGAAAAATAAGGGAATCGTTATGAAATACAGCCTCTAAATTATTTGGTAACTTTGGTCCAATGTATGCTAGTCCAGTAAACGATATGCCCCAAGTAAACACTGTAATGTCTGATAATGGATCTCCTTTTATTGTTCTTCTCCATAGCCTTAGAATGATTTCTATAAAAACAATTTAATGAAAAAGAAATTCCTTTTGTAACTACAATTTTAATATTTTTAGACTTACCATTAGCATTTGAATGACCTGTAGCATTCAAAGTAGGCACTTCAAGACTTGCCCATCTTGGACTAGTGTTGTCTATTGGTTCACTTGTATACAAAGGAGATGACATACTTGTCCTATGGAGGGTGTAATAGAACCAACATTTTTCATGTTTATTGGCTATTTTTAATTTATGCCCAATGATTTGAATTAAACTTCTCAAGCGTAACTGAAATATTTTAAAATGATATTAGGATATAATTTATTATGTAGAAAAAAATAATTGATGAATTTTTTTCTTGGGGTTATTGTCTATATAGCCATGTACCCAACTATATGTAAGCTGTATATAAGAATAATAAAAATATAACGTTCTCATAAGTTATATATATGTATATGATTAAAAGATTGTAATTAATTGTTTTCAATTCTTAAATCCAACAATATTTAATGATGATGAAAAATTGGAAGAGAGAAAAGATTAAAATAAAATGAATATAATTGTAAAGTTAAGTTGAATGTTGAGTAAGGTAAACCTTACAATTTGATTGTGTGAAATAAAAATTTATAATCAACCAAAACATTGAGAGTTCAGTCACCTGTTGTGTGGCCAGTGGCAGCCAGGTCTTGTACCTCGGCGGAATGCGAGGCTGTAGCGTAAGATCCAGCTCTCTAACGCAGCATCGCGTCTCTGGCTGCTCCATGGCTCTTGTACATTATTTTCCCAGCCGAGAGAGAGAGAAAGAAACAGAAAGATTCAAGAAAAACGATTAATCGGCTTAGGCTTTCTCAACACTTATCGTTTATTTATCTCGCTTTACGAGAGGTTATGAACGGCCCCCACTCACACAAACGCAACGCGTATGCACGGCTTAATATACTTATATATAGATTGATTTTTGTGCAAGTGGAATTTTTCTTCAAGGCCCACACAACATCGTCGTCGTAGATTTTACGCGTATTATTCACTCCAGATAGCTGATCTTCGCACGAACCTCTGGTAGATCCTATTACATTGTTAGCAGCCCAACGCCGACACTGTACCTACTGCTAAATGTTTTGTTTTGTGGTTTATATATTTACACTTCGGAGCTATTAGTTCGCTGCTATGACTTGGTCACAAACCTCGTCGAATCAATTCGCGAGCCCAATCATAATATAGGTAGAACTGTTATAGTACAGGAGTCATAGGACACCACTTCTACTTTACACTCATGTTTTGTCAAGGAATACACGACACTTGCATGCGTTGTGGAATATAAATTGACAGCTTGACAGTTCTCGACACAATATTGCTGCTGTTGCAGAAGACGCGATTTTGATGATAACGCGAGAAGCGAGCAATAGAGAAAAAGAAGAGACGGAATCAGGAAAGAGAGGGGAAAAAAGTATATAAAATACCAAGGGGAAGCCGGTGTCGCACACTACGTAAGATTTTAATTCTTCGAATCGAGTATATACATACTTATATATATATATATGTGGGTATATAGCACTTGCAGAGACGCACGCTGCATCGTTTGCCAATATTTATAGTTTCACATTTCGACGAAGTGGGTGGATACCCGAGGCTCGCTCTGATCGGCCTCAGGAGTGTGTTAATCCAGCGAGGCGAGCGATAAGATTTGAATTTGGGATGTTACAGAACGGCAATTAAAGTTAAATGACGCTAATCAACGGAACTGACCCGATAACGCAATGATATGCGTATCATCGTCGGAACGAATATTTATTAAGAGAAACCGAAAGAATCGTATTTCCCGAGTCGACAGTCGACTAAAGCCTATATATGCGTAGTAGTATAGTCCAACGTTTTGATTGGCTGATGTAAATGTTCGAGAGATCGAACAGCCTAAAGTGCACCAACCATTTCTTGTTTTATGGTAGTAGCCTATCAAGGAGCGCGGGAGCGCTCCGAAGGCAAGTATAGTATATATAGTAGCTATAATAGTAGTAGGCTAGTATAGGTGCATGTATAAAAATCCTTCCTTTTTTCCTTTATATAAATTGAGCGATCGAGATTCGTTTGGTTTTCGAGTATTTTTGCGAGGTATCTCGCTTTTTTGCGAGAATCTCGAGTCGATCGCGAAACAGACGGCGCGCGTAGCGCGCAATAATACTAGTATAAGTTAATAATATATGCTACAAAGTGCAATCGAACCAAAATATCAAATTGTCGTTGTCAGTTAATGTCAAATTTGAAATATTTTCATATCACATGTGGTTTACACAGAAAATTTTGTAAATTTTATTATAAGATGTGACTATTCGTCGAGCTATTCGCACTATTACTTAAAGTTATATATGTATACAATTTTATTTATAAAAACTCATTGTTTTTAATAAAGAACCTTTTAAGAATTTAATTTAATTAATTGGTATTTTTGAACTTTTTGAGAAAATTAAAGTTTCGCACGTTTCATGCGCTTGCGCAGATCGTTTGTTATCATTAGGCTGTATTTATCCTAACACAAACATCGCCGAGGGCGCGGGTTCGAATCCCCGTCAGTCCGAATTTTTCGGAGGCTTTTGTTCACAAATGTCTACCGGATTTTTCGGTGGCGAAAAGCGAACCAGTATAGCCCGGGGTTGAGTTGTTGAGTTTTCGTATGCGTCTGACCTCTGGTAGCTCTTTCAGGTACTATGATTGCATCGAGCCTGCATGTGATTATTATTATGAGTATATGAGTATTGTGGTCTTTGCGGAAAGGAAAGTAGTCTCACCACTGCGGGTTTCGCTCGAGAATTCGCTCAATCCTCCGCATTGTTTCTCTACCGTTGTTGATGGCCGTATAACCAAGCTGGTGCCAATAATAAAAAAAGGCTATATTTAATTATTTATATATATAGGTATACGACAGTGTTTACACCAGTTTGACTCAAGCGGAAGGAAAAAATTGGAATCGGAAAGAAAAGAGTATTAAGTGATTTTGATAAGAATAGTGGATCCTAATAGTACATTTCGACACGGGCACGGGAGACTATAGTTTTTTACGAGCGCCGAAAAATCATACCAAAGTTTTGATTTTGAGGTTAGAGTGGTATAAAGAATAAAGAGTATTTATTTAATCTTCTTGAGTCAAATTGTGAGTGTGACTATAGTTACAGTCACGCGCAGCACGTTTAGAGTTTGTCCACATACTCGGAACATTGTTCTGAACACGACCTCCATCTTGGAAGCCAAAAAAAGTCGTTGTCCGACATCTAATACTATCTTTACCCATAACACAAGTGGAACAAACCTATTGTAGCGCGCGCGCATATATATATATATATATATATATATATATTCATAATAAATCTTTTATTGAGTGATGCACTTAAAAATTTACTAAGTACTTCCATTCATAAAAATTGTTTGCTATATTAATAATCAAAAAACCTTTGCGTAAACTCGGAAGTAAAGTTTTGCTCGAAAATGTGTGGTATAGGTCTGTTCCACTTGTGCCATGGATAAAGATTGTCCTAGATGTCGGACATCGATTTTTTTGGCTTCCAAGATGGAGGTTGTGTTCAGAACAATGTTCCGAGTATGTGGACGTGCTCTTAATGTGGATTGTTGACGCGGTATGTGTACCACGCAATGGCCACAGAATATTCATAAAATTATAATTGCATATATAAATGTTTTATTTCGAATAAATATTCGTCAGACTTTTTTTAAATTACTTATTCAATTCTATTCGTTCCCTCTCTGTTTCTATCTCTCTCGCACTCTCTTTCACTATGCAACGGTAAATCCGCAAATGCATCTGCTCTGGCTGCTGCAAACTTCAATTCTCGGATCCGACATTCCACAACGCAGTCTCGATTGCCATCAAGATTCGACTTTGAGTTAGAAAAAAAATTGAGGGAAAAATGAAAAAGCAGATTATCACATAAAATAATGTACATTTTTAAGTTTATAAAATGATTTTAATTAGCATAAAAATTTCCTGTTCATAATAATAATAATAAAAAATTGTTTGATTTTTTATAAAATAAAACCAGGATTATTTATTGCACATCAGCACCATTACTGAACTATTATATATACGTAAGTATTAGAAAAAATAAATTATAAAGTTGTACAAAGATAACTGTTCGAGCGAGATTTTTTTTCCATTTTAATTCTTTATAAATTGTTTTAAAAAAGCTAACGTAATCTACTGCACTCAAGCATTTTAAACTGGCTTGTAAAATGCAGCATATTGTTATTTTACTAATTAGATTATTAACTGCAGTAGTGTCTCATTTACTTCATTTAATGCAGTGTACTGTTAAGCCAAAAATTATAAGTAAAGAAAAGTAAAGAACTATATATATGCATTCGGCATCATGTACGAATATGCAAACGATATATATCGTTCCTGTGGGAAAGTCGAAAAACATTTCGGCGTCGGTTGGGGTCGTGTCGGCTTGCAATAAGCCGGAATACGCGCGGGTGCACTCAGCCTGGCGTGGGAATGGAAACTGAAACTGAACTTCTCGCGCATCGGCGCAAACGAGACGACTATATAAAAGTGCAGCGGCGGCGGCATCGGCGGCGGTGGTGGTGAGTATAGTGACGGCGACGGTCGTTCTGTATCGACCGAGCAGACAATAAATAAACCGCTGCAGCAGTTGGTCCAATCACAAATTTTCCGAAACTTTCCTTCGGTATATAAAGGAACTTAAGCCCAGCTGGACAAGCACCCAGATCCCACAGGAGTGTACAACACATCGTGTTCTATACGGCCGACATTCGCCCGGTGCTGTGTCCCTTGACGCCTGCGTCCTTTTTCGCGCTCGTTTCCGCTGTATACTCCTTCCAATAGCGCGCGACTTTGGCAGTGGAGCGCGCTATTGCTTCTTGCTCCAGTCTGTACGCTACAGAGCAGTCATCACCCGTGGCCATTTTGCTGTCCGTTGATAAGTCTGCGTGAAGGAGGTATTTGCATACCGACTGGTTTTCGAACTCTGTGTATATATATACCGTGCGGCTTTCGAATATTCGAAAAGTGCGAAAATTAAAAGTATTGCGCGGCTCGTCGAATCTCACCGGCGAGATTTTCGACAATCGAAGGATCCAGCTGACCTTACTGCACCACTGAAATATTTATCACATCGGGCTATGTGAGGTTAACGCCGCGCGCAAGATTTTCACTCGTCCCACTCTCTCTATCTCACTCACTCACTCACTCGCGTCCACGCCTAAAGGTTTGGCACCGCTATGTGGCTCTCTTGAGTTCTGCTCGCGCGCATTCGTGATTTTGTCCCTATTCTATAGGTAGTTTGTGAAAAATAAGAATAATCAGTTTAGATTTATAATTATTTTATCATGTTTAAGGTATTTTTGTGGTTTTCAAAGATCATGATTCTTATTTTAAGGATCTGATCCAGAGTACGGAGAACAGTACTGTCTACTAAAATGTTAACTATTGATTTATTTTCATAGCTGTTTAGTAATGGCACATGATTTACTTTAATATTAATCTTTTTTAACTGATGCTGCAAATCTTTAGCTTACTATATAAATGTTGAACTTGTAATCAAAATCTATTACCAAAGCTATATACATAAAAAATGTTTCGGTTACTTTTGTTATATTATGTCTTCCTAATCTAATTTTGATTACCATTATTTACATATTTTTAACATTATCTTGTTATAGGGTTTTTCATTCGCTGAAGTTTCTTGGATCAATAGGCTATTCAAATCCATGCCAAGAATAAAAACAATTGTGGTTTAGAATTATTTGTTAAAGTGGAAGTTAAAATGGAAGTCAACAGGACTGTGACTGAGATTTTAGAGCAGGCAAGTGAAGGACAAGAAATTATCCTGGAACCTGAAGGAGAATGTGAAGATGGTGAAGTTGAGGAAATTGTGGAAATAATAGAAGAAATTGAAGAAGTTGTGGAAGAAAATGAGGAAGAACAGCTCGAAGAACTAGAAGAAGTTGAACAAGTAGAAGAAGAAGAAGAAGAAGAAGAAGAAGAAGAAGAAGAAGAAGAAATTCAAGAACAGGTGATACAAAGAAGTAATGGTGCATACAAAAATGTAGAGACTATTGCTGATCAATGCAACTCAAAGGTTAATTTTTTAAAATATACTTTTATGTTCAATCTGACCAACTAAAATTATTATTTAATACGAAATATTACTATAGTTTTTTAACCAATTTATAACAAAATTATTTTTTTAGAAAATTTAATATATCTATTTGGTATTTAATTTATTTTTTTAATAAATTTCCTTGTTATTTCATTGCAATTTCCAAAATGATAGTAACAATTACTATGGTTTATATCCAAGTTGATTTGTTAATATAATACAATACATATTTAAAGATATAAACCTTTGCTATGTAGTAATGTGAATATTTCTATTAAAATTGCATAATACCCAGAAAAATTTGCAAATTTTTTTTAATATTATATTAATTATTAATTTATCAAAGAATGATCAATAGACATTGTTTTGTGTGAATTAAAATTTTTTTAAAAATATTTTCTAATAATTTCTTGCCTACACATATATTGTAACAAAGTCTTTATTACAATATTTATAATTTATAGCAGGTTGTATACAGTACCACTCAGCAATCTTCTAATAACCAAGGAAAATCTACCAATCAGTTTCACTATGATGCTTCAGCTGATTGGGAGGATGAAGAATATGAACAAGAACAAAGTAATCCAGAACAACATGTTGCTGAAGAATTGATTAATAATGAAGAATACACTACTTACACAACTTATAACAATGGTATAACTAATATAGATGAAAATTCAAGATCACAAATAAGTTACGAGCATAGTATAAATCAAGAAAATAGTGTAGATGGTGATAGCCAGCACGAAATTGTTCAAAATACAGAAACTAATCTAATTTACACAGTACTGGGTAATAAGAAGCCAACTGCAGCAGTTCAAGATAAGCTACAATCATCGGATGTGGAATTTGTAGAAGTTAGTATACTTTTATTAAAATTACAATTCTTTTCCATGCTGATTTAATGACGATATATATTTATAATTTCAAAGTTTATTATTAGTCATTTAATCTTATAATATCTTATCAGTATATAAATATGAAAATGATTAAGTAGTTTTCATTAGAAATAATAAGTATGGTTAATGAAATAAATAATCTGCTCAATATATTTGTTAATTTTAATAATTGAATATGTAATATTTTAGGTACAGAGGTACAGGGATGAAAATTTGCCTGAAGATGGAACCATTTACTATGCAGTGAATGATGGAGATGGTACATATGTGCAAGCAGTTGAAGGTGATGAGCAACAGTATCAATATGTTGCTGATGAACCAATGGAACAAGATAATCAAGAATGGCAAGAAGCTAATCAAAACGTCGAAGATCAGCAAGAAAACGTAAATATTTGTGGTACTTAATGAAATACTAAAGTCTATACTTTATATATACAGACAAATATAATTTATATATTTTTTAAAAAAGATAATTAATTTATGTATTAATGATTTTGGCCTTTTTTAAAAAAAAGAATTTCATTCATAACAGTTAACATAAATTGTATTTTCTATTAGGTTGGTCAAGATCAAATATTTCTTCATGAAGATGAAGATGGACAATTGTACTTTAAAAATGAAAATGGACAATTGCAACCTGTATATCTTACTCCCGATGGTAATTATGCTGTAGCAGAAAACAGTAGTGATGAACAAGATAGTCAAACAGGTATCAATCAAATGCAAGAGGAACAAGCTGATACTGAGAATTATGTGCTTCCCGATTTAGACGTAAAGCAGTTTAGTTCTAAAAAGGTAAAATTTATTATTCTAAATTCATATTAGTATTTAATATGAAAAATAAATAATTAATCGTGATTTTCTTTACCAGCAACGTATTCAACAGAATCAAGAAGATGATGATAACACTGTTACAATATCGCTAATAATATCAGAAGATGAACATGGACAAAAACGAACTCAAGTTATTATACCGACTCCAGCAGAGTCAAAATGCGACATATGCAATAAAACCTTTAAGAGTTCTTTACAATTACTGAAGCACAATAGATTAAAACATGCCAGAGAAGAAGATATTACAACAAGAAATTTTCCTTGTGATTTGTGTCCTAAGAGGTATGTCTACTTTGAAAATAAATACATTTTTTTTTATTGATTGAATTGTTGGAATTTAAATGATGTATATAATAGTATATTTCGATACAGTGTGCGTAAAGTGCGACTTTACGCATTCTACAAATTTTAAAAATCGCGTTTACGCCCCCTGTATCAAAAAATATTGTTCGATACACGTGCAAAAGATAATTCTACACTCGGCGCAAATGTATTTTTTTCCGTCGGTCAAAAAAAAATTTATACTTTCGTTTAAATTTAAAATGTACTATTTATTTTGATAACTTGTAAAGTAATATAACTGTAAAAAGTTTCTTGAAATAACAATAATTTTAGGATGACTATTTAAATATTAAAACATACTTATTGTTAGTATAAATTCTCAGTGTAAAATAATGTCATAATACTTAAAACAAAATGTAATGTGTATTTTATAGATTTTCTGATCAAAATTCTCTGGCACGTCATCGAAAAATACATACGGAAGGCCGACCATTTCAATGTTTGGAATGCCACAAATCATTCCCTACTGCTAATACCCTTCGAAAACATATGCAAATGCATAACCCAGATTCTCATCCAATGCCTTGTATTTATTGTGGACGTCGGTTTTCGGACAAAGCCACTCTTGTGAAACACGAACAATCACATTTAGCAGGTGAAAAAAGGACCCATGTCTGTGATATTTGTCAAAAATGTTTCACAAATCCTACAGACTTAAGCATACACAAGAAAAATCATGATCCAGATAGGAAGTTTGATTGTGAAGTTTGTGGGCGGGAGTTTAATCGATTAAACAATTTGCAACGGCATATGATGGTACATGAACAGGTAATAATTTTATATTAATTGTCCTCTTGTATATTTTTTCATATAAATTCAATTTTTATAAATGTAAGAATTCTTTAATAACTAGTAGTATAAATAACTTTTTTTAAATTTCGTAATTCATATTGCAATTTTAATTTAACGATTTGAAATGTAAAAAATGTTGAGAATTTAATAATTATTTTTGTTTTTTTTTTAACTTGCAGTAAGTAAAAATAAAACTACATAATCATATAAAATTTTTTAAAAACAAAATTATAAAATAATTTTTTTTTTTTACCTAATATGCGTTACAGCAAGGGGCGAATGAAGAGATTTTATCTTGTAATGTATGTGGCATTACATATAAGTTTTCAAGTTCCTTGACTAGACACATGGTTACAACACACATGAATCCTGAGAAGCTTCGACAGCAGGCTGAAGAACAAAGGCGAAAACGTGAAAATAATTACCGACGTTATTTGGAGAATCGAAAAACGTACGAAACTCAGCAACCAAAGCGCCCATATCGTCGCTCTACGGGTAGACTAATGGATGATGACGAAGATGACGGTGGTGATTGATCAGATAATTCTTGAAATAACGATTGGTTATATTAGGCCAACGTTATTTAGAAAAATAACGAAATGAACTTGACACATGAATATTTTCAATTAATTTTCTTCTCATTTTGAAAAGAAAACGAACCAATTTTTTAAATAAAATAAAACTATAAAAAATCTAACTATATAAGTTAAAGTGAAAATTATTATCCTACTGGGTGATAGAGTTTAATCTGTATAGGAAAATAATTCTATGAGTATTTGTAGAATGTTTAAATGAAAATTTTCTCTGATATTGTATGCGAAGTACAAAAAAATTGTAACATTTAATCAAAAATATTTGTTTTGTTTAGTTTGTCATTTTTTTCCTTGCTAAGTTAAATTAATTATATAGAATATATAAATATAAAATTTTAAAAACAGACTTTTGCCAAATGTATGAATGTAAAAGTATGTACAATAAGATACATTTATTTGAGGTAAAAATGTAACTATTTACAGTACCCCTTATTTGTTATTTACATAATTTTTCTAGAAACTTGTAATATGAATATTTTATGTCATACTCCATGTCATACCAATAGTTCACAGCAATACATGCATGTGATTGCTGTACATGATGAAACCATAGTGAAGGCAAATAAAGAATATCACCTTTACTTACTTTTACACTTATTTTTACTACATTTTTATACTCTGGATACCTACAATCAAATATTTAGGGTAACATATTGTTAAACTTTTCATATTTTATTCTCATAATTGTACTTACTTTTCATAATCAGGATTTTGTGGGTCGACTGTTATCCAAGGAACTAAATCGGCTGAGTTTTCATTGTTATCTTCTATACCTGAACAATCATTAAGTCGATTTGTAATCCATTTTTCTTTTTCTATTTCTTTATAAACTGCGGAATGAAATTTTTTATATGGAATCCATGGTAAATCAGTTGGTGGATGTAAAATGAACTCTTTTTCTCCAGATACCACACAATATATATTTTCGTATGGATCTTTGTGCACTGTTATATATAATGCCAAAATTGAAATAATTCGAATTACATTAGGAGTTAAGTCATATCATTAAAAGCATTAAAAATTTGTTATTAATGTTTTTATAATTAAAACTTTTTTATTATTAATAAGTTTGAGTCACTACTACTTTATAAGAATTTGTTCTAGACAAATTAAATATATGAAACCAATTATTTGTACAATGAAGTACCAATTTTGGTTATTTGAAAAAATTAGTATACCACTAATTGACAAAAATCGTTAAACTTTTAACTAAAATTTATAATAACAAACTTTTACACTCTTTTTGAAAGTTACAAATAAATAGCTACTTGAAGTTACTGCTCTACTATCACCCATCCAAAAATTGACAGCATCTGGTTGTGTAGAAAATGCTTCTGTTGCCCAAGGTATATGACTATCAATATCTCTCCAAAGTTCAGAAAAATCTTCAAAATTTGAATTTTGTCTTTGTATATAAAAAACATTGTTAGAGGGATTCTCTAATGTATCCAAGAATTGATTCATAGGCATACTTCTTTCTTCTGGCATTATGAAAAATTCTTTACTGCCAACACCAGATAGTGTTCTTTCTTTGGCAATAGCATCTGCATAACCATTTGGTGTCACAGCTACAGTAACTTCTTTATCACCTATTTTATTTCTAAAATATGGTATGCTCCACTTATCAATAGCTTTCCAATGTTTTATTCCACCTCTTATAACCACTGGTATATTTTTTGATACAAAGTTCTTATAAAAAGCTAAAGGTGATATCTTTTCATGTAATTCAACTACTTTTTTTGGTAAATAAAGTTCTGAAAAAAATAAATGTACATGATGAGAAACATGAGCAACTTAAAACAATATGAAACTTTGCACATTTTTTATAATATTAATTTAACAATATTTTTTATGCTTATTTTGTAGTAGATTAGCAATAAATAATAAATTTACAGAAATACGGAATAATATGTTAAAAATTTAAATCTCAAAAGTTAAGTGCTGTAATTTTCTGTATAAATAGTGTATTTACCTTGAGATTCCTGAGATAATACATGAAAGGCATTTTTAATTTTTACTTCTGCTGTTTCACACATTTTTGTATTAAAATAAATTTTACTTTTGCACATGGGTTTACAATCATATACATATACCTATTCAGCACAGCAACTTAAACAAATAAAAAGGAACAAAGATATAAACAAATAAGTTGAATTCATTTATGTTATCTACTTTTATTCTTTTGTTTTGCTTATGATCGCATTACAATATTTAATACTTTGTAAAAAAAAGCAAAAATATAAACATAAACTACATTTCGTAAATTAGCTGATTCGCCGATGATAAGTTATATATATACACATTATACTTGAAGTTGTCGAATTCTGGTACCTATTGGCTATTATAACAGCGAATCCACATTGTATGCCGTATGATCAGAAAAATAGTTGTTGTTGTCCAAAATCTATAAGATTTATAACTCTATGGTTACAAATTACAATTATATCCTATAGGATTTATATAACCATAGAGTTATAAATCCTATAAGTAGATTTCAGACAACTTTTTTCTGACGGCATAGAGCATCTGCGCATAGAGGCATACGGCATGTAGTGTGGATTCGCTGTAAGGTTATAGATATAGCTTATATAGGGATAATGATGGTGGTGAATTGGTCGGTTATACTGTCGTCGTATGGTTTATGGTATGGCAGGTGGGTAGCATATCTAGTTAGCCGGCAATTGTGCATGTAGGAATTACACTATTGACCAACTTCAGAGGTTACTGTTAGCGGCATGTTTTCTGCTACTGTAATAGCCTAAGTGTAACTTGTTGGATTGTTTTTTATATTCGCAATAATGCTTACTATTATTACGTTACCGAAATATCAAATTACGATTAGGTACAGACGAAAATAGTGATTTGATAGTTTTATCTTTGTAGCAACTCAAAATGTCTCAAGACATTGTTAATCTATTGACTGAACCTGGCATGACAAAAGTTTGTGCTCCAATGGTTAGATATAGCAAGTAAGTTAAATGTATTCAGTCATAATAATATAAATTCTTTGCTAGTTTTTAAAATTTGATATAAAACTTTAATTTTGTATTACATAATAACTTTTTTATCTTACAAGATTACAGTTTCGGACATTAGTAAGAAAATATGACTGTGATATTTGTTTTACACCAATGATCCTTGCTGATTCATTTGTTCAATCCTCTAAAGCTAGAGATAGTGAATTCTCTACAAACAAAAGTGATAGACCTTTAATTGTACAATTTGCTGCTAAAGACCCAGATGACTTTGTTGGAGGTTCAGTAATGGTTGCACCGTATGTATAATAACTATGTTTACCCATAAGTATTTTAAAGATTTCAGAAAGTCTTGGAGTTATATTTTAATTTTTGTAATTAATAGATATTCAGATGGCGTTGATTTAAATTGTGGTTGCCCTCAGCGATGGGCATTGAAAGATGGATTTGGAGCAGATTTGTTAACTAAGCCACAACTGGTAAAAGATTTAGTTTCTGAAGTTCGGAATCGAATACCAAAACCATTTACTGTTTCTGTGAAGATACGTCTTCTCAAAGATATTAAAAAAACAATTGAACTATGCCGAGCTATAGAACAAGCTGGTACATCTTTTTTGACAGTGCATGCAAGAACTCCAGAAATGAGGAATGAACCGATCGATTTGGAAAATCTTAAATTAGTAAGAAGTTGTGTGAGGCTACCAGTGATTGCAAATGGAAATGTTAGAAACTTAGAAGATGCTGAAAACTTGTATAAAGAATCTAAATGTAATGGCATTATGGTTGCTGGTGGACTTTTAACTAATCCTGCACTGTTTTCTGGATTTGCAACAACTCCAGTAGAATGTGTTCAGCATTGGCTTGATGTTACATCAAATATAGAAACTCAATTTTTATGTATGCATCATCATTTAGTTTTTATGCTTGAGAAAGTATTGACTAAAAAAGAAAAGCTAGTGTTTAATGTTCTCAACAATAAAAGTGATGTGTATGACTTCCTAGAAAAACGTTTTAATATTGCACCAAGAAAGTCAAGTGAATTCGAATTAACTGAGTGTACATATCAACCTATACCAAGAAAAGTGGTGAAAGAAGCAGACTTTGATGATGATGCTAGTGTTGGTTTAGAAAATCTTTTCATATAGTTTTAAAACACTTATGAACAATGGATTTCTGTAAAAAATAGTGTTCAGTATTTTTTTATAACTTTATATTGTAAATAAAAATTGAAATATTTTCTTAAAACTCAAGTGTTGATTAAAAAAGGAAAATAAATATACATTTTTTATAATAATTAAATGAATTTATTTTGAATTAGGTGCAATGATACCAATGTGATGTTTAAAAGCTTTCTTGCTCTTATTCCTTAATCTCCTTTACACAAACTCGTTAGTGATTTAAAGATACAATAAATACATTTGTTTTCGACGTTTTTCTTATTTGTAACGAATTTTCAAGGAAAAAAGTATCTCGCTGGCAGTACAGAGCTTTTGATCAAAATTATTTCTTAAGTTATGAACGATATAATCGCTACGGGAACGTACCATTACTCAATAGTATTTGGTAAATGCGACTTAACGCTCACCGTTAATATGCTTTCCATTTGTTTGTTTGGGGAAACGAAGGCAAAACGGGGCATTAAGGGGCTCTGGAATCATATCTCACTGTGTCGACAAGAATAACGGAGTAATTCTATTTGGCGCATCGACTGAACAATCTTTTTTTTTTAGAAAATATCTCTGGTGGAAATATGTTTATGAAATTTTACATAATTTTGTTTATTTTTTTCCATTGATTTGAAATTTTAAATTGTTCATATTAAAATTTTCATCAACATTCGATCGAACAACACTTAAAAACAAAAGTGTATGAAAAAGCATAAATGTATAAATAAGCCTTTCATTTTATAAAATTGAACATAAAAATATTGGCACCAGAGTAAAACACGCGGCTTCAGCATTGCTTTTTACACAATTTTCTGTACAAGGACATTAACAGATGCGATGATTTGAGAAAAATACTGACATCTTTTTATTTTTAATTTACAAAAGTTACAGTTCATATGCGTCGATCAAATGTGCCAAAAAGGTACACTTCCATTACTCTCGTATGCGAATGCAAAAAAAAAACGACAATAAATAATACACTGCTTTCATCGCTACATTATACGAAATACGGAATTACAGTTTCCATCACGCAAAGTCTCCTCTCTGTTTCGTCCAGCGATAAGCTTTTCACTATGCGAATTATCCTAGCGAGGAATCATCATTGAGTTATACAATAAACATTTGAAATGTTTTCTTTTTTACTAGCTCCACCTCTTTGGCTTGTGGACTTGTGACTGGCCGTATATAATATAAATTATGTGTATATATACTTTTTTCTTTAATTTACTCTATAGTGTCACATCGAACACTTTAGAATCTCCTTAAGATTTAAACATTCGTATCCCATACATTAAAAGACTATTTTTAAAAGTTCCTACGATTCAATAATAAAAGAAACGACTCTATAGGACATTTGCATAACTTGCAATGGTTACATTAAAAATGATTGGAATTATTATTCAGAGAGATTCTAATGTGCCTGAGCGAACGATCGATCACTCATTCTGTACATTTACGCGCTCGATTCGATTCACGCACCCCCTGTGGTAATATTTTTATGAAATCTTTTTTTTCATACAGAGAGTTGCTGCGATGTATTGCTATTTTTAAAACAGTTTTATTCTTCACTGATAGCTCCGTTTTTCGCAATTTCACATAAAAATATTCTCACCAGGAACTGTTCTACTTATATTTCTTTTCAATTTGTCGATTCCGTTCAGAAAGCTATCTCAAATTATCGCTGCAAATCTTCTGAACGACTATCGACTGATTTTCGCAATACGCTAAATTGCAGAGGAGCTTCGAATCGTAACGAGCTTTTTAATAATACATACGCAAAACTGAACAAACAAACAAAGTAGAAAATACAAATTGCATTGAATAACTTTCGCGAATAAATAATTGAAAATAAACTATCTAACGCAGTTTTTTTTCCTTACAGACACACATGTAATTTATGCATATTTTTTAAATCTTCCGTTTGACACGAATCTTAAGATCTTTGTACACTTTTATAAATAATAAACATAACACACGGAGTTCAGCCTTAGAACAGACGTATCGACGGCGGCTGTGAGCTTTGACTTTAACGCTTTTATTATTATTTACAAAAAATATCGCTCGAGCTCGCAAAATGTATATAATCTCTGTAACAGTTGCACAAGACACATCAACACTTTGCACGGGCAAAATAAACAATGAAAATTATTAAGTTATCGAACATTTA
Source organism: Torymus texanus (assembly GCA_036873485.1). Taxonomy (NCBI): domain Eukaryota; kingdom Metazoa; phylum Arthropoda; class Insecta; order Hymenoptera; family Torymidae; genus Torymus; species Torymus texanus. The sequence goes on from JAYJLV010000056.1 coordinate 4,365,786, forward strand.
CTATATTTTATCTATGAGAATGTCAGATTTTTTACGAAAATTCGATCAAAGTTTTCAAATTTATTCTTCAATTTTCTTTCATTACAAGTGCGCAAGTGTGGCAAGTGAGAAAAAAAAAGAAGAAATGGCGCAAAAGTGTCGTTGAGACATTGATTAAAGCACCGTATCACTGCATTAGATGAGCTCCGAATTGATCGGTACGTACGTACAAAGTGTTTCTGGATTGTACGGATATTTACGAGATTGAGATAGAGAAATACAATGAATCGGCGGCATTGTACGCCCAGACAAATTTGATTATTTACGCGTAATTGCGTCTTTGCAGCAGCTCTTAACACTCGTTTTCTCTATCTCTATATAGCTCTCGCTTTTTCCTCAGAGCAACTGTTCTCTCTCGCACTCTCGCACTCTCTCTCTCTCTCTTTTTCGTTGTCTCATTCTCCTCGTCCGTGCGCACCTCGAGGGGGCTAAATGAGAGGAGGCTGGCTGGCTCGCGATGCACCTCGTCGAGTGAGCCCGGCTCTTGGGTACTAATTGACTAGCATCGTTCATCACTCACTCGCTTTTTCACTTTCACGCGTATATACTCGCACTCTCTTTCACACTTCAACTCGTTTACGCGACAATTTGTTACTTTTTCCGCATATTTTTTTTTGTAATTTTTTTTTCTTTTTTTTTAGTGGCCAATTTCCGGTCTGCCGTGAGTGATACGTCAAAACTGGCTCAAGTGCGTTCAAAAGCTCGGGGACACAGTTTTTCTCTGTTGTCGCAGCGATAGATTACACGCTTGCATTGGTAAATTTACTAGTGAACAAAAAAACAATGCGGAATAGCAAATCGAAAGAATAATTTTGAAGTTTGTTTACTTTTATAAACAACCAAAATATGTTTTTTTTTTTGTTTCAAACGAGACCTAAAGATTTGATTAATTGAAATTGAAACTGTCGACGACGACTTTTTTCATTTATTCATAGTAAATAAATGAAAAAAGTACAGCTTTTATTCTGAAAGATTCAATGGATATTTCGTCGAGAACGAATAAAACGATTTTATATTCCTGCAACGTACTGGAAATGGAAGTTATTTCAGATTAGCGGCTAGAAACTGACCTATCCCAAATGAACGTATTAAGCAGTTGCTGATTATATTTAAATGTTAAATTATATTTAAATTATATTTAAATGAATGAGCTAGATTTTGAATCACTCGGGCTTTTTTTAATCAAAAATAACATTATTTCAAGCGCAATGATTTTACTTAGCACGCATTATTGCAAAAGGAAAAAAAATGTAAGATGAAAAGCTGCGCGACATACAAAGCTCCGAGTGGAATTAAAGAATACTCTTTTCTTGTAGCGTTGATGCGATTTGGCCAATGCAAGCTGCTGCTTCTACCGTTCTTTGCTCGACGGCGAGCTTTTAATTAGCCAACTCTTTAAAACCGTCCTGGCTTTTTCTCGCACTCGAGACGGCTCTCCCGCGCGAGTGGTTTTTTTCATGGCGCCGCCTACCGACCCCCTTCCCTCTACATTTTTTCTGGACATCTCACGCAACAAACAAACGAACAAAAAAAAAAGAAGAAAAAAAAAGAGAACGCAGCTTATCTAAATAAATACAAACAACGACAGTTAAATAATAACATAAGAACACAGTAAAGGTATTTCTTTAATTATAATCTGCAGACGAGAACTGTGTCGCGCGTTCGTGTCCACTCTTTTTCTTTCTTGTACCTTAGATGGTCGCGACGCGACGACGACATCATGTCGTGCACACGGACAAACAGAAACATGCATATACGCGTATGCACATACATACATACATAGACACAAACGTTTTCACAGAGTGAGCGTAGAATTTTTTGTTTTTTTTTTCCTCCCTTTTCTCGCTTACATATAATCTTGCTGCGTGTGTGTGCTTTATCTCTCGCGGTTTAGTCACCGCGCTCACTTTTTTTTCGGAACCCCTGACTCGCCGTGAATTCGAAGGAAAAAGCTCGCGCGCAACTGGTTCACGTGCTTTGTACCGAAAAGCGTCGTTGTCGATCTGGAGACAGAGGGTAAGAGAGGAAGATTGAGACGGGAATCTAAGTGAAAGCACGCTTTCTGTACTGCTTGTTACCCGCTTTAATAAGAAAATTAGAAGGCTCCCATCCGGAAAATCGAAAGGTCTATTTGCCATGAGAAAAATTTCTTGTCTTTTCTTCCCCTCTCTCTTTATCTCATTTGGTTGCAAATTTCAAATAGAAAAATATTCTTTATTCTTTGTGACGTTACGCAGACCAATTTAAATTATCAATACATAAAGCCGAAGGTGTACGCAGCAACATTCGAAAAAGCTCAAATTTAAAACGACATTTTTATTTGTTCTGTATGAGAAGATATAGTTATTGATAAGAAAAATATATTATCAATTAGTATTAGTTGAAGTAATATACGATAAAATTATTTTAAACTATATTTATAAAGTATAAACAGAATAAATGTATTATTTGTAAAAAGGTTAGAAATTAAATGATGATGTATTAAAGATAATAATAGAATAAAAAGAGAAGTATATTGCGCTTTGTCCTATACGTGCGCATCAGTTATCGTGTGATTTCGTTGGCGTTTGGAGACTAACCAGGAGAGTGTCAAGGATCCAGATTACGGATTAGGCTCAAATTTTAGGAAATTTTTTTGAATGTATAAACATGAAGGTATCTGTAACCCCAACGCGTAAAAAAAAAGTTTTGAATATTTTTTGTTTTATTTTGAACAAATCTTGGAAAAAAGCCTGTTTTTGAAACCGTAATAATTTAATCTTAGAAAGTCTTAAATATAAATTAAAAAATGGAATATAAAACTAGAGTAAACGAGCTTTTATTTTCTTTATTCAAATTTTTATGAGATTTGAAAATTAAGCAACGAAAGTGCATCGTTAAACCTATAAATTTCACTATTCGATTTCATGCATAATTGGTTCTTTATCGGTGTTTAAATTTAAAATTTCATAACTTTAGAAAGAATCAATATTACCTAAATCTAAAAAAAAAAGGAAAAGAAAAGCTTGTTTTTTTTCTAGTTTTATTTTCCATTTTTAAACTTATATTTAAGACTTTCTAGGATTAAATTATTACGATTTCAACTGAAAATTTGACTGGTCTGAGCCCAAATAGCAACATGTTCACGAGTTCACCCTCCCATGAGAAGTTATCACTTCAAAAATGAAAATTATATGTACGTCACGCAAAGTGTATACATTACTTGACGACGAATGGAATGAACTAAAAATCTGATCGATCAACGCTAGACAATACTAAAAGTACCCTTATAACCCTCCCCTCCGAGAGATAGAAGACACTCGCAATTCTTGACATTACGCTCATCACGACGGAAAACGTACGCATCACATACATACACACACAAATAGCTTCTCAGAATATTTTCGAATCGCTTTCTCTCCCAACTGTACATATTTACAAATTGTATAGACAAAAATATTTCCGTGGATCGTGTTTACACACACACATACACACACACACACGCACTCACACATACAAGAGGCCGCGCCGCTATATAAGTGTATTACAATAAATACGCCTCCTTTTCTTCTTCCTCTTTCTTCTCCCACTCCCGTCGCATCATCATTATCATCATCATCAGTCTTCTTGTCGGCCCTCTGCACCATTTTATTCACCCTTTTTCACACTTTCTCTCTCTCTCTCTCTCTCTGTCTCGCTCTCTTTTCTTCTCTCGCCGCGTTGTGTCTCTAAGGCTCCTTATGGCTATATCCCGTGCGTGGCCGTGCTCCTTTGAATCTTTGGCATTTCCCTCTTCTTCGTCGTCCTCTTCCTTCTCCTCCCCATTCTGCAGGCAACCCGCAGACGTGATAGGTAGGTAAATATGTATATTATAGGCCGGGCGTCGAGAGTTGCTCTTCATATCTCTCTATATCTCTCTCGCTCTCTTCGTCTCTCTGTTAATCTTCACTCATTCTCTCTCAGACGGCCCCGCGGGCACAGGCCAATGCGGCTCGTCGAGTCGCTACTGCCGCCCTGGCTTCGCGTTACGTAGGCATCCTGGGGTGGCCGTACGCGAAGCTCACCTCGCGTCATGGATAATCCGGGTGCATGAGATTGTACATGACCGCGAATATCGTGCAAGCGGCGTATACCCCAAGGGCTACCCACCAGAGTAGCTGTTCGTGTAGACGTTGCTCGAAGTTCTTAAGGACGAGGAGGCCGATCGTGAGGCCAGCCAGGGCGCCCGTCAGATGCGCCACGTACGAAACTGGCGGACCGAGTTGCTCAGCTGCGTACCTGTCGTAGATCGCAAAGCCCACGTCTGCGCTTGCTGTAACAGACAGAGAGAAACGTACACGTCAGTGGGTGTGAACATTTACTATGTAAAGCGTAGAAATCATGTATATGTATATTATATATATATATTGTTCAGGAGTTTTTCTTTTTAGATGAAATCTTTGTATAGAATTCTAAATATGTTTTTCCATTCGCGCAAACAATATTGATCGATTGATTG
>JAYJLV010000056.1:4370401-4393488 GCA_036873485.1 Torymus texanus
GCCGGCGAATGTTCCTCTCCTTTGTCTTGTTCTGTGTTTTTCAATTTCCTGTCTCTACTACAATCGAGGTAAATTATATATATATATATATATATATATATATATATATATATATAGTGTTGTCAAGTCAGAATAGCATTGGATGAATATGAATTACGTTCTTAAAGTTTTAAGCGGCTCAGATTCGTCGACTATCCCAGTTTCAGGATCAACTCTTGTCAGCACACATCTAATATAAAGTAATTTATCACTCTGATAGATACTTCATCTTGATTAATTTAATTTTAATTTATATTTATATACCTGGTGCAGGGTTTGACATAGCGTATAATCACGTCCTTTCCAATTTTTATCCACTCCCACTCGTCCTCTTCGTAAGGCTCGCAACCTTCAACGACTATGTTTGGCCTTAGTTGCAGTGGTAGAATGGGTCTCTTCAGTCGTCGATTTAAATCGATTACCGATGCTTCTGATAGAAGCATATAACTAGCCAAAGCCGCGAGTAAACCCTGGTAGATCAGTTACAATTATATATGGTTAAATATACGTGGCATTAAAAGTTACAGAAGTGTTAAAGAAATAATAAAAGCATCCAGTTACCGCGTCTTCATCTCTAAAATTGTACAATTGAGCGCACTCGTCTCAAGGTACAACTTGTGTGATTTTTCGCTCATATTCCGGGATGCAGAATGCTAGTTTCAAGCCACAGTCCGATCCTATCAAGAGTCTACAATTATATCATTCATAGTTTAGGAAATGCAAATGAAGTTACTTATACTGTATTATAGTTTTTTCAACACGAGAATAAAATGAGTCTTTTCCCAGCATGTCAGTAAGTTGAGTAAAAAAGGCGAAAGATAATATTATAATTCCCCGATATATAGCTGTATAAATAATATTTATAAACTGTATTGTTTAAGACACAAAATGTACAATCACCTATTCAATATACATGACCTATCATGTCCACGTTAGAAAAGACGGTAATATATGTAACACCGGAAGAAAAGCTATTTCAGGACTTCGGTCAGGTGTTTTCAGCAATCGTCTCGATGTCAACTCAGACTTGTATTACACACGTCATGCTCGCTTGAAATAATTCCTTTTCTTCCCTTGTTATACATTTTACTATAAATTATAGAACGGTACAATAAGAAAAAGTTACTGCACTTTGAAAGCCAGGCGCTTTCTTCGGGGCCGCAATCAAGGCACATTACAGGTTCACATTTCCACATGTAACACTTCACTATTTGTCAGTTTAGGTAAATCGAATACAAGAGATGTTAAGTTAGGAGCTTCCAATATGGCCCGGTCATTATCTACTGCAGAAATATTAGCGAGTACTAGTTTTGGATGTTGTCGAAGTGATTGAAAAATCATAGTTTTCTCGTCATATATCATGAACATTCTACGACAAAAATGATGATATATATATATATATTTTTTTTTTTTACATTAAAAAATTTTATATTTTTTAAATTACTAAATACCAAAATTGCATCCTTGCGATACATGTATACCTATCTTTGATTGGAAACCCATAATTTTCATTCACACTAATTCCGTATCTTTCGAAATCACACTGTTTTACTGATTTTCCTTTTGCAGATTTTAAAGGATAGAGGATCAATTCTTTAACGGTTCCCACTTTTTTCCATGATGCATCTGAACTTGAAAGAATTTTCTTTCGAAGGTTTTGTTCGTTTTCAACTAATACAAAACATTTACTTTAAAGTTTTTATTTTAACGGTTATGCCAAATAATCAGTTAAGAGATAAAATATATACCAGAAATTCTTTTCTTCCTTCGATACCAGTCTATCGCAAAACTCAAGAAAGTTGCAGTGCCACCACTAATTAAAAACGTCGCCAGTCCTAAAATCTGAAATTTCGATTAATTGATGTACTAATCAATTTCAATAATACAAAGATAAATTATTAGAAAACTTACCATTTTAACTGTTGTTTATTTTCCGTGCTATTTAAATAAAAACTATAAAACACCATCTGCTTGACTACCTCTTCCATTCACACACAAAATAGCAATGTCATATTATCTCTATTATAGCTAAATAAGGTTCTGTTTAGAAATAACTGATTTAGCTCTTTATGCTTATACGATGGATTATCTCTGATTATATTTGATAATAATATGATCGTCTACATGTGAATGAAAATAAAACTTCACTTTTATCAAAGCAAATAATGCGTGCAGCTTAATATAATTTTTATCTATCCGTTAAATTTACCAGATAAAATGATACATAATTGTAGAAGATTCATGATAAAAAGTATAATTATAATTGTATGAAGCTGTATGAATTATAAAACCAATTGGTTAAAAGTTAAAATAATGACCTTTAAAACTATGGGCATAATGTATTTTTAACTTAAAAGCATGACAAAACATTATATAATTGTGATAAATATAACGTTACAGCTTGATTTAAGTCATACAAGAAGTGTCTCAAAAAATTATTTATCATTTATTTTTCACAAAAAATAAACAGTAAATAATTTGCAACGATTTTCTTTGTAACACTCAAAAAACATAACTTAAAACATGTGTTTTTGAAACAGTTATAGCGTTTAGCAATAAATTCACGCACCATCAGCATTAATAATTAAGTAAGAATATTTTGTTATGAAATTTTTACGTAATAATAGGCGAACAACGATCTTTACCACAGCACACCCGCGCCTGTAACTACATGCACCAGCCGCCTGCCACAGTTTTCTTTTCAATGACGAACAATAAAATCATTATGCTCAATAGCAGTGACAAATGGCTCCTATATGAGTGACTCTCGCTCCCTGCGAGTTTTGATAAGATATTCAAAGATTGCCGTCGGAGAAAGTCACCGTCAGAGCTCAGTCCGTCGCGGTCAATCCTACCGGAGAAATGTCAGCGAAATTCTGGAAAAGTACACGATCGACGACGTGGTTCTGTACTTTTGCACTAGTAATATTCCACTATGCTGCAGGGACTCGTGCGGATGGTAAAAAAAAGAAAACAGAAAATATAGTAGCGTGGGAATAAAAAATATTTTCTAATGTCATTTATGTGTTTCCCTCTTTTATGTTATGCAGGCTTTGAAAGTACCCTGGGACATTTAAGGCCTAGAACATCTGCAGACGTTCAAACAATAGCAGTGGAGAATTTGCTTGTAAGAGTATTAGGAAAAGATGCAACTCTTTTTAAAGTGACAGTTGATCAAAGTGTCGAAACGAAGGGAAAGGATACGTTTAAGGTACTTATAATAATAAATAAATTCTTCTGATGTTAAAGATATAAAATTAAAAATTGTTTTCTATTTATGTCGCAGTTGAAGAAAATCGATAATAATAAAATTGAAATCACTGGCACTTCTGGAGTTGCCGTCGCCTGGGGCTTGCAGTATTATTTAAAAAATTATTGCAACTGCCACATATCCTGGGAAGGAGCTCATCTTAGGCTTCCTAAAATATTGCCAGATGTTGACGAGACAGTCACTTCGAACGATCGGTAATATATTAAAAAATTATATAAATTTATCTTTCTCCTTATAAATAATGTTTATATAGTATCGTTTAATATATTATCTAGATTTTACCTCAATCTTCATTTATCATCAACAAATATGTTTGAACGCCAATCAGAAAACGATAATTATGTCATTAACGAAGCACAAAAAATCATAACAACAGAATTCGAATTATCAGACTGCTATTCATTAGTCATCCGCACTAAATTCGTCTATTTTCTTTAAAACACTATCTCATAATAAAACGTATTTTCACGATAACATCTACATCGCCAATAAAAAAAAAATAATGAGCAAAACAGTGACTTTTGGTAAAACCAGTTTCAGATACTATCAGAATGTATGCACGGCAGGCTACAGCTCTGCCTGGTGGCAATGGGACCAATGGGAGCGCAACATCGACTGGATGGCACTGAGTGGTATCAACCTCGCCCTAGCATTTCACGCCCAAGAAGCTATATGGGAGAAGGTGTATCTTAAGTTAAATTTAAACAAAGCAGAGATCGAGCAGCACTTTGGTGGTCCGGCCTTTTTGCCTTGGTAATGATCATGGAATTTTACTTACTTGCAGATTTTTATATATATACTGAGAAACATAATCTATTAAATATTACTATATAATACATATAGTAATGTTGAGACATACTTGTACTATCAAAATAATTACTATGTTTTGTAGTAATTTTTTTAATATCATAGTGATTTTTTTTAGTATCATAGTGATTTTTAAGTCAATGTGATGTCCAAAATTAACCCAATTTCATTATTTAATAAATTAATATTCGAAGGTTTATTTAAAAAAAAAAATTCTGTCAGGCGCTCTATATATGTAAATAAATACTATGATTAGAATTCTTTTTATGAAATTATATCAACATTTTCATGAGATACGCCCGTTTCAAAACTAAATTAAAATTCGAAAATACAGATTCCTACTTATCCATATTGTGATTTTTATTTAATTAAAAAAACTTCTGAGTAAGTTTGAAAAAAATAGCATATACGTATAAATACTATACCCAAAATTTTGTTTGAGTAATTCTATTAGTGTTTGCAAAAGATATAGACATTCTAAAATTATGTATAGGTATTTCACATCACCTTAAAAGATCAATTTTCTCAGTGTACTACGTTTTTTATCGCATTTTGTTTAATGCCTGAGATTATCATTTATAAAATTTAATCAATAATAGGGCAAGAATGGGTAACATTCGCGGCTGGGGCGGTCCACTTTCCGCATCCTGGCACAACCACACAATCCAGCTTCAACACTCGATTCTAAAACGGATGCGCGAGCTCGGTATAATTCCAGTCCTGCCTGCGTTTGCCGGTCAGGTGCCTCGGGACTTTATGCGAGTCTTTCCGAAAGCAAACGTGACGAAAGTGAAGCAGTGGAACAATTTTGAGGATGAATATTGCTGGTACGCGTATAGCAAATAAAAATGTTAATGTAACGATATATAGTGTCATTGTTTGAAAAACTTTCAGTACTTATGCTTTGGAACCGCGAGATCCTCTGTTTCAAACTGTTGGGGAAGAATTTTTAAAAATGGTAAGATGCACGTAATGCGTATATATGACTTACATTAAATGCATACAATATAGCTATATCTATATTCTGTCTAGTACATTGATGAATTCGGCACCGATAACATATATAATTGTGATTCATTCAACGAAAACGATCCTCACAGCGGTGACACGGATTATCTGCGAGATACGGGAAAGGAAATATTCTCGGCTATGAGTGGCGCGGATCCCGATGCGATCTGGTAATTAAAATTGAATGCAAAATTGGCATCAATAAAGTCATATTTTTAGCTAATTCAGATGGTCATAAATACTAACATTAATTAATCAATGATTTTGATGACTTACAGGCTGATGCAAGGTTGGCTGTTTGTGCATAGCTATAACTTCTGGACCGAGAAAAGGATCGAGGCACTCGTTACTTCAGTTCCGATCGTAAGTATATTTCCAGATATATTGAAAATCGACTCTAATAAAAAATTCTACAAACTAGCATTACTTCACCGTACTATTATATTCTTTATTTTTGATAGGGAAAAATGATAATTCTTGATCTTCAATCAGAGCAATTTCCACAATATGAAAGATTGAACTCTTATTATGGACAACCGTTTATCTGGTGCATGCTACACAATTTTGGTGGCACGCTCGGAATGTTCGGATCCGCTGGCATTATAAACCAAGTATTTTTATTTCATATTTTATCAGAAACTGTACAATAAATTTCTCATATATAAATTTTATATATTGCTTTGATCGTTTAGAGAGTATTTGAGGCAAGATTGATGAATGGTAGCACTATGATCGGCACTGGACTCACTCCGGAGGGAATTAATCAGAATTACGTTATCTATGAATTCATGAACGAAATGGCATATAGAAAGAAACCAGTTGATCTTGACGAATGGTGCGAATTAAAAACAATATATATATATATATATATATTGCAAAACTGTTGCTTATACAAAAGTTTTTATAATGCTTTGTTTATTCAGGTTTGCGAATTACGCGGTTAGACGATACGGCGTTTCTGATAATATAGTCGAAGCGGCCTGGCAGGAATTGGGAAGGACTATTTACAATTACAGCGATACTCGTAATATAAGAGGAAATTACGTTATAACGAGACGTCCTAGCCTTTCCATTGAACCATGGGTAATATGTAAAAACATATCAATGAATATCTGCTTATTTTTTGTTATAAATAAGTATATCTTATACCAAAACATCTTTGATTGGTAGTATTGGTACGATTTAAAATCGTTCTTTAATATCTGGAGCAATTTTTCACGAGCGAGCATGGAAACAAAAAAGAGCGATCTGTTCAAGCATGACATCGTCGACGTCTCACGACAGGCGCTACAAATATCAGCTGACTTAATCTATCACGACCTAAAAATTGCCTTCAAAACCGAAAACATAACGAAATTAAAGTACGAGTAACATTTTTTTCTCACACATCATTATTCACTACAGTCTATCCTCTGAAATGCATCTTTTTAATTCAATAGGTACGCCTCAAATCAACTGCTCGAGCTGTTCGAAGACCTAGACACACTGCTCGCCAGCTCTCCGGACTTCCTGTTGGGTCGTTGGCTTGAGGCCGCCAAATCTGTGGCAACGAACACGCGCGACCGACAGAACAACGAGTTCAACGCGCGTAATCAGATCACCCTGTGGGGTCCGAACGGTGAAATCGTTGATTACGCGAACAAACAATGGGCTGGTGTAGTGAAGGACTACTTTAAACCACGCTGGGCGCTTTTCCTCGAAGAAATGATAAAGTCGTTGCAGAATCACGAGAAATTGGAGATTACAAGGGTGAAGAGGCACATGTTCAACGAGGTGGAGATGCCGTTTAGTTATGCGAATAAGGTGTACGAGACCAAACCTGTGGGTAAGTAGTTTTTGATGCTTTTAAGATAATTATTTCGCTTAATGTGTTTTTCCTGTTTTAAAGTAATAAATGGTAATTTCTTTTTCGTTTTAGGTGATAGCATAGAGATAGCAGCTAAGCTGTACGACAAGTGGAGAACAGTATGGAAATAAAATAATCAAATCTAGTCTTCTAAAAGACAATTTACTGTACTTGTTTTCCATTTGCCACTGAATGGAAGATTTTTATTCGTTTATAAAACAGTTAGTAATTTATTTAATAAATTACTATATTAAATAAAAGTATTTGGCAAACCTATCGTGTAATATTATATTGATCAAGATAACACAGTATATGTTGTTTTACGTATTTATCCCCCGGTTAGTTAGATGATTTGAAATGAAAAAGTGTTTTGATCTTCCCGAGGCAAAGTTACGGGAAAATTACTTTACCATAAGTACATTTAATTGATGTTTTGACGAGCAATGTCGCTCTCATCAGAAGATACTAAAACAATATTTTTATTTAATATAAGTTTCTTTGTTTGCAAATTAGTTAGAAAATATACAAAATATAATTATTTACCTTTGGTTATGGGCAGTACAATGTGTGAAATTTTCTAATTTTGAATCCGAAACGTCAATTAACTATATTTATGGTAAAGTTGTGTTCCTTTAACCTTTGCCTCGGGAAGATCGAAAAACCCTTCCATGTCAAATCGTATAATATTATAGTTTTGATTAAAACTAAAAACTGTTAATGCTGTGTTTGTGCATGCAAAATTACTTTTAAATTAATTAAATTTGATTGTGTTAGTACATATATAAAAGAATAGAAGCTGCAATATGAATTATAATAATATTATTACTTTCGTATCAAATAGATGATTGGCTGTAATGATATTTCTGTACAATTTTTGAATAATAAACAGTCGCTAAATGTTTGAGATGTTTAACAGTTATTATTATATTTTTCTAAACTGTTTCTACTTGTTGGTAGTCAAAATTTGTAAGTTAAAATATAATAACGAAAAAAATTGTGATGATATCTTGAAAAAAGTGTGGGCGAATGAGAAAGAATTATTTATCTATGACACGAATTGTCGCCCGCTTATTCAATTATAATTCGAATTGTCCACTTTTGTATACTCAATTATTCGAGTCGTCTAATTTTCGAAAGAAAAATTCAATGTGTACTTTTCCACTAACTCGACGATTTATTATTTTTCCAATTCCAAGAGTTGACTCAGAAAAATCGACGATCTTTCTATTACATTTTTCGCACTAATTTATTCAAAATATATTATTTTATATGACCTTGCTAACACTGTTTTATCGGTGTTTCGTTTAACAGCTAAAAAAATCTGTTAATAATGAAAAAATTAATGATGAATCTCATCTTAAAATTCAGAATTTTGATTAATTTTTAGCTCAAAAACGAAACAAAATTTAACTATATTTTTTCAGACTTGTGTAACAAAAAATTAAAAACTGGCTGAATTTTCCTTCCTCCTAGAGAAAGCTTTGTGATAGTAATTTTTTGAGTTGTTGTAAAAACATGTTATAATAGTTTTCTGAGATGTTTGGAATCAAAATATATGGTTTTTTAAAAATGTCTGTATGGATGTATGTGTGTGTGTGTGCATACGCCTGGATCTCAGCTTCTGCGCGGTCGATTTTAACCGGAAAGGTCTCATTTCTTGTGTTTTTTTTTGTATGATTGTGGGTCAAAAAATCCGTTTTTTGATTGGGACGTTCTCGGCCGTTTTTTCGGCAAAATCAATATTCCAAATTTCAGAGATATTTGAGGTTAAACATTTTTTAGCCTCTTTTTCAAATCATAATTTCTCGAGAACGGCTCTATGTATTTGAATCGGATATGTAGCATTCGAAAGAGTATTATAATACATATATTTTCTGGAAAAAAAATTTCTAGTAATTTGTATTATTAATAGATTACTGCAATTGTCAATTGACTTTTCTTGTCATCGGTGCCTGTATGATCGTTTCTCTTACAGTCTTACAGCGAGTTTTCAATCATTATAAAAGCGAGATTTCAATCATTATAAAAGTGAGATTTCAATCATCATAATTAATTAAAGGAATCAGCAAATTAATGTTTGAGGAAGCTACGGGCCAATGAATTGGCAGCGGTTTTTTTTTATATTAATTGTTTTTACATGTTCCGCTGATAAAAGAGTGTTAGTACAGAAAAGTACAGTATCACCTCCCCTTCCCTGCGTACAAGATAAGGTCAATGTACTTGTTAAGGCTGTCCAAAGCAAAATGATATTTTATTATTAAACAAAATATTTATTTAATTACCACAAGTCATGATGGTTATACATAAAAAAGTGAGTTAATTGTCGCTTCAAGCAAAAATAAAAGTTAATTTTAAAATAATTTTTGCATTTGAACTTTATTATGAGCGACGGCGTACAAGACTTTACTCTTACCGGCATTATATAGTAATGTCGTACAGTATTCATCTCTAAAAAAACAAAAAACGTGTTTTAGTACTGGATCAAATGACAATAATTTAAAATATTATATTTTATAAATTTTTTTTAATGCTTAGTGAGGTCCTATTTTTAATATTTAATTATTTGATTTCTTAATATTTTTATGGTTAAAAAATATTTGATCGACCCTTCTTGCATATAAAAACTATACTCAGCCATTTAGATAAGTAAATAAATAAATATTTATAATCAATTTAATTAATAAAATATACGTATATTCTGATATTCTTCTGTGACAAGTAAGATATAGCATATAGGTATCGTATAAGTTCAGTATATATGAGTAAGATTGAATAGACTTCGCTCCTTGTCTCTCTCCTTTGTGAGGGTCAGTTTAACAACTATTTCATCCAGTGTTATTACAGTCGACGTCATACTAATCCTCAGCTCGTGTTTATTAAGGAGTCAACGAACTTCGTGTTTTATTTACGTATTCCCCCAGTACTCAGAATAGCTATTGTCTATCGCGCTCAAATTTTGTACAAAAATTCTTCCATATAATTGCAATATTGTAAATAGTCTTTTATCTCATTCTTATCATTTGTTAAGAATCGCATCCTAAGTATTTTGTATTTTCCATGACACTTCCCATAAGAACCTGCGTATAAAAGTCAAACTTTGACATTGAATAACTTTGTAACCGTGTTGACAAATTATCTGAAATTTTGCATGGTTTATGGAATTAATCAAAGAACGTTGTCAATTTTTTGAAATGATCTTATCATTTTTATTTTACTACCCAACCTCCTTAAACCAACCTAAAACTATACTGGGACATTGAATCTCTTTATGCAAGCCGAGTATTCCCCACAATAATTAGTTTGAAATAATATATTATAAATCCTATCTACGGTTATATGGATAAACCATGTTAATATTTAACAATTTATATTAATATTTATTTATTTAAAAATTTATTTAAAATAGTTCATAAACAGTTGATAAGCGATGATACTGCACTTCCGTCACCTGTAGCCAACATTGAATATATTTCAATACCATCTATATATATATATACCTATCCAATTTACACGAGTAAAGCTAAACTCGAGAAAATCATAAGTATTATATGAAAACGCCATGGCCATCATAAGTATATATATACGAAATCAGTCAATCGCACCACGTGTTCAAGACTCGCGTGACGTATATATATACGTGATACGTCCCGCAGAGTCGTACAGAGCGCACCCAAACAAACTCCTCCCTGTTCCGCAACCACAACGTTTACTTACGTCAGCCGGCGTAACGGACATCACCGCATCACGCCGCATCCCTTGATATTTTGGTTGGAAATTTAAACGCCACATGACATCTGCGCTTTTATCGACGTGGGGAGCGCAAGAGAGAGAGAGAGAGAGAGAGAGAGAGAGAGAGAGAGAGAGACGCGCAGAGTCGATCGGTAAGGTCGCTACTTACACCGCATGTGCGGCGCACGGCGTCGGCTACGGCGGCAGCGGTGCATCGCTCGCGTACCGACCTTGCATTCCGATCCCCCTGCCACCAAAACACATGTACACACACACATACTTCTACAAGCATCATAAGCCCAGCGCGCAAACGAGCGAAAGAGAGAGAGAGCGAGCGAGCGTTCGTCTCTCTCCCCCCCTCCACCGTCAACGAGTGCATGCGACAGAGGGACACGAGTCCGTGCGTCCGGCCGCAGTCGCGCCACTGAGTTGCCGTCACCGTCGTGTTCGTCCGTCGCCGACGTTGTCGTTCCCCGCGTCGCGGCTCATCCGCGCCGTCAATCTCTCGAATGGAATACCCTTCCTCGTATCCCCATAGTGGATAAACACACAGACTCAACACATACACACACCCCCCCACACACACACACACACACACGTAACGTACACAGTATACAAGAAGACGGCGCCGTTTTCCTCTACGTGCGCGCTCGTGCATTGAGGCGTGTTCGAAGTGAGGCGTGCCGTACGAGAGGAAAGAAAAGTCGAGAGCCAGGGTGTCTGCACACACGCCAAAGGTATGTAGTTTATGTATACATGGGGGAAGGCATAGCCCGCTGACTTTGATGGACTCTCGGTACTCTGGAGGCGCATACGTGTTTCACAACGAGGTCTGTCTCTGTCTAGCCGCACGCGTGAGAGAGATGGAGACAGCATGAGAAACAGGGAGACAGAAAGAAAGAGAGAGAGAGAGAGAGAGTATATGCATTTGGTGTGGGCTAGACAGAGAGACAGAGAGTGAGAGGGAGCGGGAGAGGAGCGCTTTGCATGTCGTCTCCGCGTGTGCACGCGGGGAGAGCGCGAAGCGTAGTCTCGTCTTTTCGTTAGACAGAGAGAGAGAGATAAAGAGAGAGAGAGAGAGAGAACGAAAGAGAGAGAGAGGAAGAGAGGGAGGATACTTGACCCTGGGCGAGCTCAATGGGCCGAGCCGATTCTTCCTAAGCGTGCTGTTGTTCAGCGCTGCAAGTCTTTATTTACATCCCTGCGCGCGCGCGAATAGTGGGTGAGTCGCACACGCTCCGGTTGACAAAGGCCGCAGCTATAGCTCGAGCAGCTTTCTTTTCCGACGCGGAATTTCCCCAGTGTAATGCACTCGCGCGCCTCACTTTGTTTCTCCGCCAAGATATTTACGCTTGTAGACTGTGCTTCTTACCTGGGATTGAGACAGTGGTGCTGATTCTGTTGCTGGTTGTTGTTTCAGGTGAGCAAAGATGGCCTTACGAGACCTGGTGGAAGGCGACTGCGGGGGCCCAAGCCCTTTGATTCGCCTCACGTCCCACTTTGTCAAGGATCATGCCCTTAAGGAGGAGGGTGTACGAGACCTGTTTGGTGGTATTGGCCCCTTCCAGGGTGAGAGCAGCAATCAGCTGGTCAAGCAGTTCCTGGAGGAGAGCCAAGTACACCCGCAGACCTTCAAAATGGGGAATCTGTTGCAAGAGATGAGGGAGATTGATCAGAGCATATATCCGCCTGTGACTGCACCCGGAGTGGTGGAGGAACTGACAAATCAGGACACTGCCTGGGCCAATCAGTACCTTCAATCTGGTGGACATTTTCAAGTAAATTTATTTTCTTATCTACTATTCAATGCACTGTTTAACAATTAGTATTTCACAAAAGATTCTATTCAATATTGCAATTGTACATGTTGCTGGGCCTAACAAATCTTGTTAGAATTTTGCAAATGTATGTCTGTATTGATCGCCTTTAGAAAGCGAATAATTCATGTAGACAATGACTATAATAAAAAATCTACATATATGTTAAATTGTTAAAATATAAGTTTAGTCATTTTAACTATACAAATTTGATTGCCTGATTTCTATTTACAGAGTATGGGATATCAATGATATATTTGTTAGATATAAAATTTTATTTAAAGATTTAATTTAAAGAAAGTCATGCAATAACCCCAAATTTTTAAAGAACTCTAAAGTTCATCCAAGTAACAACATTATTGGATTAATATTGATGAACATATAGATTACAAATTTGAATTTTAAATGACTAAAGATAGTATAAAATTTAATAATAAAAGTAGTACATTTTAATTGTATTTAAAATGTGTGTTATTTAAAATTTTAAATACAGCCTTATCTGAAGCTCTGTTACATAACATGTCATTTTGCTTAGGAAAATCACGCAGATGATATTTGGAATGTTCAACCAATAGTTTCAAATGCCAAAGTTGCCTTCCCAGGAGAAACTCATGAACTGGGACTTGGCCCAAAATGGGCTGAGGAATACCTAGAACATAGCATTGATCATCCTGACTCAGCTACAAATGATAAAAATGCAGCCTCCTCGAAATTCATGAAATTTATGAGGCAAGAAGGTAGTCTTGCCTCAGACTCAAAACCAGTGGCAGATGTAGAAACCTTAGATGATAAGTGGAGTACAGAATACATTGAAACAGAAAATGTTAAACCAGTAGAATCTGCCATTGGCGAGCATGTAGTCGATGATGCTAACGCATTGAGCGCCATCGATGAGCAGGCTGCCGTTGCTGGTAGTTGGGTGAATGAGTACACAAAGGATAATCCCGATGGTCAAGCCTCTGGACCAGGTAAATCCAATAACATTTCATTTTATTTCACTAATTACATTAAGTATAGATTTTAAAAAGGTCATATCTTTCCCAAATAGAATTAACATCAGATTGCAACACCACAAGCTGTTGCCAAAATGATTCAAATTAGATGATAAGAGAAAAAAACGAAAAAAAAAATCGAAAATCTAAAAAAAAATCATTTAGTTATACTTAAAAATCATACAAGCAATTATCGAAAAACATAAGCATTGCAACTATAAGAAAGTAAAAATATTGCAACAAAACAATTGCTTGTTTAATCTGGCAATTGCGATGAGCGATTGCCAAAAAAATGCTATGCGATATATTGTACGATAAGAAAAAAAAGCGAGAAAGAGAGAGAGAAAGAGCGAGAGAAAGAACGTCGATGATAAAAAAAAGACGTTCGTTTACTTCGGCAAGGAGTGTGCTCATGATTTTCTGTGCCCAGATGCCGAATCGTTTGAAGCTGCATTCTGGGAGCGTCTACAAGGCGAATGGGAGAAGACCGTCTCGAGCACCGACGGTACCGGCGTCTCGGCCAGTCATCCCTGGATCAGCGAGTACGAAAAGTTCTACGATCCGTTCAAGGAGTATGCCTTCAGTGAGGAGAACCCGATGACGAATCTCGAGGATCCGCTGGAGGAGGGTAAGCGTCGGCTAGCCAGTGGCGATGTGCCTGGCTCAGTGCTCTGTTTCGAAGCGGCAGTGAAGCAGCAGCCCGAGAATTCCGAGGCCTGGCTTCTGCTCGGCAAGACACAGGCCGAGAACGAGCAGGACCCCCTAGCAATAGCGGCACTCAAACAGAGCCTCACCCTCGACCCAACGAACCTCACGGCCCTCATGGCACTGGCCGTCTCCTACACAAACGAGTCCTTCCAGAGCCAAGCGTGCGTAACGCTCAAGGACTGGCTCCTCAAGAATGACAAATACAAACACATCCCGCTGTCAAGGCCGACAAAATCGAAGCCTATCCCGCAACTCGGTGTTTCAACTCGTTTATTTAGGTAAAACAAGGCAAAAGATAGTGTGTGTGTGTATGTATGTGTATATATATAGTACATTTAGTTATAGTTAATTGATCGGTAGTTTGATATCGTCTACGTTGCGTTCCTGTATGGAGTTGGGTCACATGCATGAGTCATACGCATTTTCAAAGATAGATACCGTAATGTTCTACTCTATAACTTCATGTTTTAATTTCATTATTTGTAATTATTACTATTATTTTTTTTACCATAATACTATTATAAGGAACAATGAATAATAGCATATGTGTGTTCGTGTGTGTATATAAACTATCTCGTATAATATAAATTACATACGTACAACCTTTACAGCGATATCCATGAGGAAGTTAAAGATTTATTTATCCAAGCCGCTCGAATGCAACCTCATGGCACAATTGACGCTGACGTTCAATGCGGACTCGGCGTTTTATTCACACTGTCTAGCGAATACGACAAAGCCGCGGACTGTTTTAGGGCAGCAATACAAGCCCGACCCAAGGTAAATATAACAATTTTTATTCATTCGCTTGGTTTTATTTCTTAATATAATTTTTTAAATTACCAAAAATAGTCAAAATTATTTTAAATACAATAGTGGTTCTAGTAAATTCTAAAATTTCATTTTTTTAGGATCCAATGTTATGGAATAGATTAGGAGCGATTCTGGCAAATGGTCAACGTTCAGAAGAAGCAATAGATGCCTACCACAAAGCGTTAGAACTGTCGCCAGGTTACATTCGCGCCAGATACAACCTTGGCATCTCATGTATCAATTTGAATGCTTACAAGTAATATATTTTCTTGATTAAATACTTTCCAATTTCTAGTCTTGACATGTTTGTGAAGATGATTATATTACTATAAATGTTTATTATTATAGGGAAGCTGGAGAACATTTATTAACCGCGTTAAATCAGCAAGCTGCTGGAAAAGGTGTAGCTGGAGAAAAAGCTCAATCAAGAGTAATGTCAGACACAATTTGGTCGACTTTGAGACTGGTTGTATCATTGATGCAGAAACATCATTTGGCGGAAGCTATAGAAAGCAGGTATGGACAAAATAAATAAGAAAAATATATATTATGGTTGAGAAACTTTATAGTTTTTATTATATTTACAATTTTTACAATTATTTACAAATATAACTTTTTTAAAAAAACCTTTTTCATTTTTGCACGATTATACAATTTATCATATTAAATATATTTTGTCTATTATGATTATTATTATAATCGTACTTTTTTTGCAGGGATCTAGCGAGATTAAACCGAGAATTTGAGATGGAATAGGGCTATAAAGCAATAAAAAAAAAAACAAACAAAAAAAACTAAAAAAAAAAACACAACGGAAACTGTTGGTTAATAAGAATTTTCGTAAAGCGCATGATACGTACTGGTTTCGGAATGGTTATTGTTTATCGCAAGCCAGTGCAAAACATGTTTTTAACTACTTGAGTTATGTTTATTTTTTGTTACTGGAAAAACCGTTTTTCATAATCATTTTTTTAATCTGGAATATATCCAATTTGATGAAATTGTTTAAAAAAAAAAATCATTTTCAATATTTGCCTCGTTTTTTTCAATCGAATAGCTGAAATTAGCCTTTTAATGAATTCATTTTTTGGAAGAATTTACTATGCGTAATTTAGAGAGGTATGGTGAATCGTAATTGATATCAACTTTGTAAATAAATATTTTTAATAAAAAAAATACAAAAAAAAATTGTCGTACCGGCAAAACAAAAAATCTGTGTACTTATTTATTTTTAGTTATAAGTCGTTATTTTTTCGTATTAGTTCTTTTTTTGGGTTTTCGAGCCTCTTCTAATTCTTTTAGTTTACGTGCAAACTTGTCTTTATCTCTCTTTGTGCTAGATTCAGGCTTTCTATGTCGGAATTCTTTTTGTTCTTTTCTCCGAATAGCATGTCCACACCCATGAATTTCTTGTAAACCTAAAATTAAGATAATTATTCATTGTTTTTTTCTTTTTTTTTTTTTTATATATTTTGTAACGGGGTGAATACGGGAAAAGGGAGTAAAAATATGCGATGGCATGGGGAATCGAATCCGAGCCGTCCCAACGGCTAGCGCCATAATCCACTTCGTTATAATTTTTCATTTATAATTAATGTTTTGAGAATCTTACCGTGCTGCAAACAGAACCACTTCTTGCAAAATTCACAAACCAATTTAATAAGTTTAGTTGACGTTTTGCATCCATCAAATGAACAGATTGAATTTGATTTCTTAAATTCTTGAACTATTTTATCAAAATCGTCATCTTTATCATTTTTAACAGACTCCTTTATAATTTCGGTTTGAACATCATTTGGAACTTCGGTTTGAATCTTCTCTTTCTTATTATTTGCTCTTTCTTCGTCAACAGTATTTTTATGAATATCCATATCGTCAAATTCTTCTGTAATATCTATTAAATAAACAAAAAGTAACTATAAACTTTAAATTTATGAAAATAATAAAATAATCAAATTATGAATTTTTCTGTTACCTTCGGCTAAGTCTTTACTAGCAATTACTTCATATACATTAAATTTTTTTCTATTTATAGTTGAATTTATGTCAGTTCCTCTTGGCTTACGAACTTTTCCTGTGGATGCTTTTTGTGTTTGCTCATTATTATGCTTAGGTTTATCATTTAATGTTGAAACTTCTGAACTTTTCTGTTTATCTTTTTCTTTATCGCGTTTGGATGGTTTTGTTTTAGTCTTAGATTTTGTATTAGTTATATTATTTTGTGAAGCTTTTTCTATTTTTTCTATTTCCTTATCAATAGTTTGAGATAAATACTCTTCTGCTGACTGCAATAAGCCATGATCTTCTATGTGTTTTAAGAGACTGACTATCAATTCATCTTTTTCCATTGTTTCACTATCTGCTATGACAATTAGTGATCTTCTTGCTCTTGTCACAGCAACATTTAGTCTTCTAAAATCAGTAACAAATCCTAATTCTTTATCTTGATTACTTCTTACTAAAGAGAGTACAATAACTTCTTTTTCTCTACCTTGGAAACCATCTACTGTTCTAACTTCTACATTCAAAGACTTAGCTGCAAACGATCTATGGATGAATCCCACCTAATTTCAATAAAGAATACTTATTCAGTTATATTACTGTTTTAATTGTTATGGTATATTTAATTTATCTTACTTGTAAAGAGTATGGCGTAATTATACCAATATCTTTCTGTCGCAAGCCAGCTGCAATCAAAGCTGAAACCACTTTATCTACTATAACTGCTTCACCTAAATTTCCTTTAGATGCAGATTCTACTCCAGTATTGACTTCTTCACATTCACAGCCACATGTATCAATATATACAACTGCTTCATCTAGAAAAAAAAACCATAAGTAATATTGTTAAATAGATTTTAGTGGATTATGTTTCATAATTTATTACTTTATCATAATTAATTTTGTTTATAAATGAAATATTTCCATAAAAGACATACTTGTTAGAGAATCATCTGGTTTGACATATGGCAGATCCTTTATTAAGTGATTTTTAACTGAATTATCTGCTTCTAAACTATTATCATAAAATTTACTACTAGACCAAGCCATTATTTTTTCATTCATTCGATACTGTCTTGTTAATCTAACATAACAATCATTTTTTAATGTTTTAATTGCTCTCTCCATAAGACTAATATTTAAACCACCTTGCATTGCTTTTTCACACATAACAACTGGTGGTAGTTGATTTATATCACCAGCGAGAATGAGCTTTGGGGCATTAGGTATGGCAATCCACATTGATGCCTCCATTGCTTGTGATGCTTCATCAACAATAAGAATATCAAAATGTTCTTTTGGAACATTCTGTAGAAGGCCATCATTTGGTGATGCTGAGTTCAAAGTACACAGTACTACCTGTAATTATATATTGATTTTATGAAAAATAAGTATTATCAAGAAAAAACATAATAAATATATTTTCATACCGAAGATTTTGTTAAAATATCAGTTGTAAGTCTAGTTAATCTTTTTCTGTATTCTTTTTTCAATTCTCTAATTTCTTTATAGGCATACTTTGTTCCTGGATTACCAATATTTGTTTCAACATCTTTTATTGATTTTTTTATATCTTTTAAAATTGTAAAACCATCATCTCTTTCTAAAAAAGCATCTAAAGAATATCGTAGTGCTCCCTTGGCAATTCTTGTAGGGTGACCAAGTCTCAAAGGTTTTACTTCTGTATCAGCAAGTCGCACTACAAGGTTATCTACTGCTACATTAGTTGGAGCACAAATTAAAACCTGTAAAACGTTTTAGATGATACATAAATTATTTCTAATTTTTTATTTTCTTCAAAAAATTGTAATTATTTCTACCTTCTTGCCAAATCGATGTAATTGTACAATAGTTTCTACTAAAGTTGTGGTTTTTCCAGTTCCAGGTGGACCTTGAATAATTGCAAAATTCCTCCTTTTAAGAGCAAATTGTATAGCTGCTTTTTGGTCCTCAGCAAGACTTGCATTTGAAAATTTCAAATTGCCTTCCCCATCTAAACATGTTTTAGGAATAGGATCTTCTAGTGTTAAAAGATTTTGCACCATATTTTCATCTGTATCAAACAAAATTTTAACAATTTCTAGGCAAGAAGAGGAATACAATTCTTTCTTTTCTAAAAAGTTGAGAGCTCTAAAAATATATAAAATATATTATTTTTTATTGAAGACAAAGTTACAAGATGTTAATAAAAGTTAAATTCTTACTTGGTTTGACTTTTATAAGTGAAATCAGAGTCTGTTTTGACCACAGTAAAAATTTCTTCTTCTTCAATGTCTTCATAATTGTCATTTGTACTAATACTTAAGGTTGATTCGCCAATGTCAATAATAATTGCTCGAAGAGTCTGTCCTTTCTCTTTTGATCTAATACATATAACTAAATCACCATTAGATAATCCATGCTCTAAAGGTAATCCATCTGCCTTCTCTAAATCAATTTGAAAACGTTCTGGTCCATTACTAGCGAGATTAGTAATCACAAGTTTAGATAAAGCCTGGCCTCTGCGTTCCAAAGAATGAAGATTGGCAGGAGAAAGATCTTTAAAGAAGTTTTCAAGATTTTCTTCTCTTTCCAGCAGAAGCAATTCTAAATGCTTCCTTACGAGTTTCAAAATGTTTTCATCCATTGTTTGAGATTTTAAACCTAAATAAATCACAATAATAATTAATCATACGAAACAAACTCTTTTGGTTTTAAAAATGTATTGTGTGAATGTTCACATAAATAGCATTTTATTTTATCTTACATAAAATATTCAAAAATCCTGTTAAAAAGGTTACTCATATAATTTAGGAAAATTCATGTCCATCTGTCATGAAGAAGGTTATGTTTTCTTATTTTTATGTCATGTATAAGTATTAACTTCTTCGTTCTTCACGCGTAGGTACCATGTACAAGTATGTATATAGTATATAATATATGTTGGCAATCTGATAATCTCGATCTTGAATACTTCAGTAATAATATATGTATTGTATATGTAAATAATTAAATTTACATCTTACCACCTAAAGGCAATGCGCGCAACAATTTCGATGTTATTAATTGCGCGACCATCTAGGTATCTATACATGTCACAATGTCGCTTCCATGAAATTGCACCTTTGTACCTTGTACAGCCTGTCACCTAGCTAGCACCTAGCCCAGAGGCAGCCCAGGCCCATGCCTATTGGCCAGTATGCGATCGAAATCAAAGACTTGTGATCATGTGCGCCCTCTCGTCCACATAACCCCGTATTGTTGACGAATAGATACTATTTTTGTGTACATATATTTTGTAAATTTTTAATCCAATTAATTTTTGTAAATATGTCTGGGTTATTCGATCAAATTCAGCATTTGTACGATCAAGCTTTGTATTCAAATGTGATTTCTTTAGTAAGTGAATGTGTTATGTGAATACAAATATTACTAAAGTAATAATAAATACGTTTGTGTTTCCAAGTTAAATGTTTTTTCGATCTTATAATTATTGTAATTTCTGTAAAATCATCATATAATTGATTTTATATTTTTTAAACTTTTTTAGGCAAATTTAGTGTTATCACTGAGTGATCACAACAATGATCTTCTACCAGCCTGCACAAAGTTTCTTGTTTATGTTTATTGTGCAGACTCATATTTTTATCTCGGGAAATTCAGAAGGGCAGAATCTCTTTATAAAAAATCTTTACAAATTCGAAAATGTTTATTGAAGTCAAAAGGTGCAACTAAACCAGCTCAAGAAGGTCAAAAAGAATTAGCATCTGATGTAGATATAAAATATCAAATTTATGCTTGTCTACTAAAATTAAAAAATCCTATAGAGGCACTACAAGTACTACAAAGTATCCCTGGTAAACAGCGAACACCAAAGGTAATTTTACCAAGTTAATGAATAATTTGTAAAAGTAGAACAAGTTAGATTATATGTACTTGCTTTATAAATAACTATCGTTATTATATAGATATTTTAATGCATTATTTTTTTGAATTTATAGGTAAACATGGCTTTAGCAAAAATGTTTCATGAGCAGGGTATGGAACGTTCTGCAATTGCAACATATAAAGAAGTCTTGAGGGAATGTCCTTTAGCTCTTGAAGCAGCAGAAGGTTTATTAGCTCTTGGAGTGAAGGGAATAGAAGTTAATTCAATAGTTATAGGCTCTAATCTAAATTTACAAAATTTGGATTGGCTCAATGCATGGATAAAAGCCCATGCTCATATAAATAATAGGGAATATAATCATGCAGTAACAACATTGCGTTCACTGGATAATGTTAATTGTTTAAAGGATAATTATAATCTACTTGTAACTATGGGAGAATGCTATTATTATGCAGGAGATTATAAAAATGCATTAATGTGTTTAAGACGTGCAAGAATTATTGAGCCTGATTCAACTAGAGGGTGAGCATGTCAAAGATCAAATACAATTTTTTTTAAATATATCATTGCTTTACATGTCAGATGTATAAAGAATGTTTTCAATTAGTGAATTTATCTAACAATTATTTGATTGCTATTTGTAACAATTACAGTTTAGATATATATGCTGCTGTACTTCAGCGAACTCATCATGTACCAGAACTAGAAAAATTAATTCCTTTTATATCTTCAATGAATGAGCATTCAACAGAAACATATACCGCAATGGCTTATGCTTTATTTGCTCTACATAAGTTAAATCGAGCAAATGCTATAGCTAATCAAGCCATACAGATATCTCCTAATAATGTAGAAGCCATAATTTTAACCGGAAATATACATATAGAGCAAAAAAAATATCAAGGTGCATTGCATCATTTTAGGCAAGCACTACAATTAAAGCCTCATCGATATGAGGCTCATAAAGGCTTAGCGGATTGTTTTGTTGGTATGCATCGCCTAAGAGAAGCTTCAAATACTGCCAGTAATGCTTACAAACAATTAGGGCCTACTCCAAGGGTTCTTACGGTAAATTTAAATAAAATATCTAATTTCCTTAAAATAATACACGCCGAATTTTTTATCAGTAATTAACTCAAAATCTAAAATGAAATTTCGATTATTTAAATTTTGCAATATATCATTTTATTCTTTAATTTTTTACATTGAAATAATTTAATATTTTCAGCTGTATGCATCAGTCTTAATGAAAGACCCAGTAACAGTAAGCAAAGCGAAAAATCTCCTTGAAAAGGCATTGAGTCAAGAAGAAACCTACCTTCCTGCAGTTTATTATTTAGCAGAAATCTATGAGCAAGAAATGAATTTAGAGGCAGCCATTGATCTTTTAGAAAAACAAGCCGACGCACAGCCGACTTGTAAATTACATCAAATGCTTGGAGATCTCTGGGCCAGAATACATCATGCAGAAAAAGCTCTTGACCATTATGCAATAGCTTTAAAGTAAGAATATATTAAGTTATTAATTATATAATATAAAATTTTAAAGCAAAAATTTTTTTATCTCTAATTATTTTAATTCAATTTTGATCGATGATCACGAAATAATTTATATATTTATTGAGATACATATTGATTCTTTTACAAAAACAAATTGCTTGTTTTAAATAATTGAAGCTATACACTCAATTCTCAAAACTATAAATAAAAATTGAAATATTTTTTCAGTATTAATCCAAGTGATAGAAGAGTATTAGAAGGTATGCATAGACTAGAAAGTACATCGAATACCATGGATTCTTCATCGTATTACATGGCCGTCGGTGAGGAGCACACAGATCCCACTTACGAGGTTGGCGAAGGTTTACCTGACACAGACAACGACGAAGCCGCTGATGAAAGTGAAACGGAAGCGGTGTGGTCGGACATGGACTTGGAAGCGAATAGCCAATAATTAAAGATTATAGATATTTTTTTATTTTACGATTTTATATGTTTATCTATTTATTTATTTTGTAAATACATAGGACGAAGCCTTTTTTGTTACAGTTGCTTAATACAAAATTATGAAAAACATTTTGGTACATTTTCGCTATATGATAGTTTGATTTGCTGGTACTGAAACTGATCCTAGTGGGATGGGAATTGAATGATTTTTTTAGTTACTTGTATATTTTATATAAGATCG
>JAYJLV010000056.1:4395877-4408542 GCA_036873485.1 Torymus texanus
TACGTCATTGAATAACGTAATTCGCCTAGTAAACTTACTAACTCGTAGTTATTTTACAAGAATATTTTTTAGAGTGTATGTTAAAAACTTGATTTTTAAGAATTATTTTCTTGAAAAAACTCGAAGAAAAACTGAAAAAAATTCATATAATCTTGTTATAAATTAAAGAATAACATATAAAATTTCCTAATTGTTACCTATGTTTTAATGTAACCCCTAAACCTCCTTAAATTTGGGATTTAGAAAGAAATATTTGTTTACACCCTCCAGTATCCCTTACTAAATTTCCAAATGATTCCATTGTTTAAACTTTTCCAAAAATGTGTTTGAATTTAGTAATTCAGCAAAATAAAGTCTCGAAAACTTAATGCAAGAAATTTCAAAAATATTCATAGATAAATTTATAGGAAAATTCCTACAGATAGATTACATAGATACCGTACGGATTCTACATATTCATTTCCACAAAATTCATATAAACATTTTCAATTGAGATTTCTTCGGACTACAATTGTGTCATCTTTTCCGTCAAACATAAAAAAGGACTAACTTTCCAAAATATTTGATGATAAGTACTTTATACTCACATTGATTTCATCACTATTAATGACATATTTCAGTCACATAAGATGGTTATAAAAGTCTCAATGAAAAACGATCATACAGGCAGCAATAACGAGAATAGCAATTAACAATTGCAGTAATTTTTTAATAATAGAAAAACTAGACAATTTTTTTTAGAAAATATATGTATTATATGTAATACTCTTTCGAATGCTACCCCTCCGATTCAGATACATAGAGCCGTTCTCAAGAAATTACAATTTGAAAAAAAAGGCTAAAAAATGTTAACTTCAAATATCTCTAAAATTTATGGAACAAACATTTTTCCCAAAGAATTCGACCGAGAACTATCCAAAATCTACCTCTACAAGAAATTTTGTAATAATTAAGTCAATTTTACTCCCGTAATCGTTTGACATACAAAACTAGTTTTTTTTTTCATTTTTTAATTTTCCCCCAAAAACGCATCAGCCCAATCAAAAAACGAATTTTTGACCTGCGATCACACAAAGAAAAAACAAACGTGAGACCTGTGTAGTTAAAATCGACCGAGTAGAAGCTGAGATTCAGGCGTATACACACGCACACACATACATCCATACAGACAGTTTTCAGAAATCATGTATTTTGATTCTTAACACCTCGGAAAACAATTATAGCATGTTTTTACAACAACTAAAAAAATTACTGTCGCAAAGCTTCCTCTAGGAGGAAGCAATTAATTAGTCAAATATTCTTCATTTTTTTTCGCAAAGAAGTAACTCATAATTATACTGATCCGGTTATACTTTTTGAGATTTGGGGCCAACGTAACCTCAAAACACAGATCCATGTTAAATTACCTTTTAAAACCATTGATAAAGTATTTGTTCTCAAACATATTTGAAATCCTCTCTTAAAAAAGTGATAAGAGGATGTTGTGAAGCATTTAAAGAAGTAATGCGGTTGGTTGATGGTTCAATATCCGGTCTGAATAGTGTCAAAATTCAAAATGTTCTCTGATATAAAATGAATATTTTGATATAGAAATTAATTAAATGATTTATATGTGCATTTGAGTAAATCAATAAAATAATCATCAAATTATTCAATATCCCAATTGATTAAAATATTGTATCTAATAATTTAATTACAAAATAAATGCTGTTCCGATTTGTTTCCTAACCTCAAAATTTAGTATTCAAATCTGTTATTTAGTATAAATAAAATATTATGCTTTCTGAAAGATAATGTTAATAAAAAGTACAGTAATGAAGTCTAGAATATTTGTTGATTTCGTTTCTATGAAAAAGTGAAGTGAATATGACTAGTCTACGTAAATAAAAAATGTACGTTTCAATTTTCATACCGATGGAAAATTTTTAGATATTTAAATTATCACATCATATTTCGCACTGACTGACGGTACAGATTTATATATACTAAATAAAGTAACAAGAAAACTTGTTTTACGAGTACAGAGCATTTTGACGTTGGTGTCAGTGAATAAATATTGATTCACTTCATTAAAGATCTAAAAATGTAGTGCAATAGAACATTATTAGGATAGTTGAGACATATACGAAGAGAAGACACGCATACGCGCATGCGCACATACGCACTCACAAACTTCTAACATCTACTTTACCGACTAAGTACGCGTTTTACTTTTAAACATATGTCGTAAACTCGGAAAGTCGGTCTGTGGAATTTGTTGGCCTGGAAAGAAAGGAATTCTGAGTAATTAGGTACTTATATAATATACTTATGTATAAGCTCTCGAACTTTCTTAATCAGCTCAGCAGAGTAGCTGGTACTGTGACAGCGTGTCCCGACTCTACTGTGCCGTTCGTTCTATAGGGCGTTACTACCATCGTTCGATAGGTCAGGGCACTTTTAAATAATCGTTTGCTCAATACTGTTTAACAGAGGGGGGGGGTGCATTGGTAACAGTAGGAAGATGCAATTAAGGTATATAGAGATCTGTATAGGTAAGAAAGGGATGACGCGCGTTATGTTTAGGTCCCGGGATTGTCGCGACTGAGCTCATTAGTAAGATGGTGATGATAATAATGCCTGCCTTAGACTCGAGACTGCCCTGATAGAGTCCTGAACGGGGCCAGTGTTTGTCCAGTTACTTGACAAAGACAAACGATGCTTAACTTGTCATATAGCGTCAGATTTAAGAGCTGCTTATAGGAATATCTACTGACTTTAAAACACTTTAGATATATATTTTAAACATATTAAATATGTTTATGTGATAATCTAATCCATTACCTTTACTGAAAAACACTCAAACTTGAGTGTTTACATCCAATTTCATTCGTTAACATTACTGGATACTGTCTAATTACTTTTAAATGTCAGTAAGTTTGGATATATTGAGTATTTTTTCGTCTGGATAGACCTGAAACAATGGAATGTTTCAAGTGTATTTAGTTTGAATATTCAAATATTTATTATGTTTAATATTTATTAATACATTTTATACTAGAATAATTTGGAGTTATTTTATTCAATTTAAGCGAAACAGTAATGTTAAAGTACGCTGACATTATTTTCTTTCCTGTATGAAGTTGAGGCGATGGACAGTCTAGCAACTCACTTTATCAATGGACGTACGGTGAGCACTAGCGCGCCAAGCGAATGACCCGAAAACGACACAGCTGTGTTTATTTCTACCGATTAAGTTTCAGATTCACTGACGATTTTACCATTGCCTTGTTTTTAATGTGTACTTTCGAGAAAAAGGTTGGTTTATCCACGAGTAAAATGTACAACTACTTCAATGCTATTGTGTACATTTTCTAGTAATCTATTTGTTTTTCTTTAAATTTATTTTAAAGTGGTGAGAGGTTATATTAAAGAAGTGTTTGATGGTCATCAGTCTGTACGCCATTTTGTCGTCATATTATTGTTCTCAAACGGTTCAACCAATGAAACACTAAAAAGAAGTTGTAAACATCATAAATAAGGTAATTTTTCAATACTATCTTCGCATTTGAAATAACAATATTGAGTTGGCAAACAAAAACAATTGATATAAAAATATAAATAGTAAGTTATATCTTGTATTGGTACTTTTTTATATGGTTATTGCGTTTCTGTAAATGTTAATAAAGATTTATTTCACGTAATTTGATAAATCGATAACCCTGAGCAATAAAAATGTGTTTCCAGTGTACTCACACTCGCATCGAAAATACAACTTCATGATTTAGAGTTATCGAATTATTTTATCATAAATATTAAATACAAATGTAAAAATATCTTTCGATTTGAAAAAAATACAAAATCAGAAATACAATGTAACAAAACAAAGAATTCTACATTGGAAGTAGGAAATGATCTAATAAGAATAGCAAGAATTAATAAATGTCTAGTTCACTGCCATCTGGGCAATGGCCGCCATATTTAACGAAAATCTAACTGCGTGTTTTCATTATTGGCATAGCGCCACCTAGACAACATTCCAGAAACGCGGAAGAGCAATATCTAACAAAAATTTTAGATATTAATGAACTTGTATATTATATTTATGTTTGTATTAACATCATGGTCTGTGTAATTAATCAATATATACTTCCGTTTAATATTCCTCATATGCTTGATATAATCTTATTTTCGTTTTATAAATAGAAAGATAAATGTTTATCTTGAACTTTGGGTTTGTACTCCGGGCAGGGGCGTCAGGCAGAAAGGCCCCCTAATATTATATCGACTGCGTTGTAGAAAGTGGGAGTGGACTACGCAGATGCACGATACTTGTACGTTGCTCGCATACGCAGTGAAGTTTCAGCAAAAACGTATGGCGAAAGCGTCGTGGAGAAATATTGCAACTGACTCCATCTTACTTATAGTATTTTGTATTACGTCATAGATAATGTTCTTTTTTTATAAAATCTAATTGGTAAAGTTTTTTGAAACAGCTTGATAATAACTTTAGTAATTCTCACTAGCATCTATTGATGCATGGCGATTCATTCAGCCATTTTGTTTTGGGTACTTGACATGAACTGCATAGTTAAAATACAGTATTTATAAGTATATGTATGCATATTCCAATGATGAAACCTTTTAATTTCATGATTTAAACATCGTTATCTATGAAGTATGTAATACATACTTATTAAAATGAGTGTAATAGGTTAACAAAAATATAGATATAACATTTATGATCGGTAGCTTTACACAAAGGCTAAACATAACCTTTCAATTAGTTCAGAGCATCACTATAAGAAAACATACGATGTATTATTTACAGGTACTCCTTTTTTCTTGTATTGGTTACATTTAGTTTAATTCGCAAAAAAAAAAATCAAATTGTCAATCAATTCTTACATCTCATGCAAATAAAGGGATATTATTAAAAGTAACATTTTGTACTGTTATACTAATGTTGTTTTGTAGGTTATGATAAACTAACCTTAACATGCTTTGAAAGTACATAAAAAAACACGTCCAATACAACTCTCAAAATTTTGTTTTTAAAAATGAACACTTAATTTAATGTACGAAGAGACAAATATACTGAACATGATAGAAACAAATCACAAAAACAAAGGCATTATGTGATTGGACGTATACTCTACTACAACAAAATGGTATACACTTATACAATTACGCGCTACAAAATGGCTTACGTGCAGTCATTTTGTCGTATTCATGTCAAGTGTACCTTAACCTGTAAAAACATAAACAAAAGTAGTTATGTTGGTTTTAATAAGCAATAACCAGTGATTCCAACGTTTGTGTACTTATTAGTACATTCAATAAATAATCAATAAATCAATATTTAGTCATAAAAAGCAAATCCCAACTGCAGACGCGAAGAAAGGACGCCACTGTAAGACCTCGCGACAAAAAGATATTAAGGTTATGTGCAGCTAGGTCTAAGGAAGACCTCCATCTTTGTTACATTCTCAATTGGCGTTTTGGCATCCTATGTGTGCGTGTGTGTGTGTGTTGTGTGTGTGTGTGTGTATGTATTGCAAACGAATGAGCGAAGCGTCCATGTGTGTATATGTATACGGGTGCGCGCGTGTGTCGCTGTCGCCACTCCGGCTTCGCTGGGCTCAGTCGGCCAGAAGCTCTCACGGTTTTCTCGCCAGCAGTCTTGCTACTGCTGGCAACCAGTTAGGGTCGCGCAGGTCGGAGAGAGTAGAGATCGTCTCGTTATTTTTTCTTTCTTTCTCTCTCTCTCTCTTCCGCCGAGTTGATTCTCAATAGAGTGCATCACAGCGGCACCTGCAATAAACGTAAGTGAAGGACATGGTCTTTTTTTCATGAAAAAAAATTGCTGAAAATCACCGGGAAAAATATGAAGCTGTCGGTATATAGGTTCTCGCGCTCACCGCTGAAAAACACGCGCGCTCCCACACGCTAGAGCTCGTGCGCGCGCGCGCGCACACACAACGTTGAAAAATCATAGTGTTTCCCCCCGAGCCGACGATAGCTGCGTGGTCATAGGAGCATAAGAGAACGGCCTGTGAGAGCGTGGAGTGGCAGAGAGAGAGAGAGAGGAGAGCTCTTGCGCGGGGCTTTACCTTTCCTTTCGTTCCTCTCTCACTCATACCTCCGCCATTTTAAGCTACGTAGTACGTGAACTACGTCCCGAGAGAGTGTTACTGAGGAAAAGGGAACTGTCAATTTCTTAGTCTTGAATATTTCGAGCTTGACGCGCGCGCGCGCAGCCGAACCGTTACTCCGTTCCGTTTCTTCTCCCATCTCTGACATGTGTATAGTTTTTCCGATTAATGTGCTCCAATTTTACTGCATTTGAATTTTCGCTCCTACCTTGATAATTAAATGCTGGTTTTCTGGTGATAATATATATAGGCTAGGGAGAATGATATTTCATTGGTTTATATTTGAGGATTTACCTTTGGTGAAAAGGCTTAAAAAAAGTCATCTAGTGTCACAAGGTTGTTTTAGTTAATGAACATGATATATAGTAATAGTTTTTAGTCATACAAATGTAACCAGCAATGATTATGTTTCTAATTTAAAAAAATAAATTTTTTTTTCTAATAGTGCACAATGGAGGGTGAAGGATTATAGGAATCCAAGGCAATGCTAAGGTTGAAGAAGGAGGTGTCGAGGGAATCGAGATGTGGCAGCTGTTGAAAAAATGAGGTTCTCAGCTGTTCAGGAGGACGGTTACGGTGTAGGCTTGGGGCAGGAAACACCCCCCAATGATGTGGACGAGAACATAATGGCTGCCACTGGAGATGATGTAGAACTAGGTGGCAACAACGGTGTGGAGGAAGGTTCAATGATATCCAACCTTCCTCTGCTATTTGCCAATGGATATCCCACATCTTTAGAAAAAATCACACTGGTATGTGCTGTGTTATTTACCAAAAATGTGTATAAGTTTGTCCAGCAAACTTATGAGGAAAAGGTTAAATATGATAAAGATGTTATGAAAATATTACTTTACATTATAGCCGGAGCTGGAGCGGTTTGTAACTTTCATGGTTCAGTGTTCTTTGGGACATGACACAGCAGAGGCGATCAGGGAGCCACCATGGTGGTCCAAAGAAATCAGATTTGCTACTCCACTGGTGAGACCCAAAAAAATCAATGAAGTGAGTATTTTACAACTACAACTTCTTGAAAATATAGCTCATTTTAAGCATGAATCTAACTCATCAATAACCATCAAAGGTTTTATTTACAACTTTTATTTTGTATGTGAAAAAAATATAAAAAAGTCGTAAAACTTTATCTTAAAGATGTTAAAATAAAATTATTGGGAATTTTAAAGTTGAATATTCTAGAAACAGCATTAAAATAATTTGATATTAAATAATTTAGAAAAATTAATTATTTTTGTTAAGTGATATTGTTATCTAAATAGTAAGATTACGGTATACAATAAACTAATGTTCAGATCAGAAGACCTACTACAAAGTAACTTTCACCATCTAGCTATGTAGACAAAATACTCTGCCATCTTGTGAATATGAAATCAATGTTTTTTTGAAACATAGTAATAGTAAAAATATAGAATAATTTTAAACACATAAAAATTTTAATTTAAAATTACTTTTAAAAACTAACAACAAAATATTTTAGAAATTCAAATGTAATTTTTATTAATTAATAGATTTAACAAAAACGAAACAATTGTTTTCTATAAATAATAATAAAATATTGTATATGTAAAATTAAAAAAAAATTTTTTTTAATGCTTATGTTATATTTATATTGTAATTTTTTAATTTACAATATGGTTACCAAATCAGTCATAACACAATATTATTTTCTACAAAAAGTATATTTTTTTTTAATTACTGACTTTATTAGAGCGCTACGCATGCCTATAGGTTCGTCTTTTTTGTCCTTTTGACTTCTTTTAAATTCGATATTTCGAGATTCGTGACCAATTCACAAAAACCCAGCCCAACCCGAAACGTATAAATTAATTTTACGTAGTATACCTAAACGATGTCATAAAAAGTTTTCTTTAATTACAAACAGGACTTTAGGCATAGGCTTATAGAAAATTTTCTAGTGGTAGTATATATCACAAAAGTCACAATATAAGATATTAACGCGTCATCACCATCGAGGGCGTCTTTACGTGCAAGGCTGAGCAAACATTAAAGTTCATCACACCTGGTTGTACGTAGACTTTGATGGGTAATCGTTATCCACAACGACGGGGCTTCTTTTAATGTAGTAGTCGTGCTATAAACAACCCTAAAAGTATTTGATGCAGCGACACAAGAGAACGCGTGTAGGAACCTGCTTTCTTCCGTCGGGAAAAAAAGGTTTAGCAAGGATCTTCTTCAAAACTGAACTCATCTTCATACTTAATCTTTTTTATATCTTTATAAATACTATATATTCATTTTTTTATTCGTGAAATATTAAAACTTAAAAGTTAAATATCTTATATACTATAACTCTAGCATCTGCCCAACCTAACTGATAATTAGATTTTTAAACTTGTAAAAAATTTAAGATAAAAGTACCTAATGTATTCTGTAGGGCACTCTTATCAAATTTAGGGTATCGGGACGTCGGAGTAATTAAATTAGTTTTTCAAAGTTTTTTCTGCGAAATGTAGACTTACCTGAAACTTTGGAAATGAACTACAAAACTCATGTATAAAATGCAGATAACTATAACACTTTGCTAAGGGCCATATTTTTAATGTCCTTTATATAAATTGAGCGATCGAGATTCGTTCGGTTTTTGAGTATTTTTGAAAGGTATCTCGCTTTTTTACGAGAATCTCGAGTCGATCGCGAAACAGAGAGCGCGCGTAGCGCGCCAAATACTACTAGTACTAAATAAAATGCGCCATAGAATTATCATACCTGATCATATGTCGAATTTGATGTCTCCTTAGGGGGGCAGGTATATTCTGCTATGATTTATGTTCCTCTGTGCATCTACCTGCAAGGGATACGCAAACCTACATCAATAAGTACTCATAATCATTTTCATGCCCAACTTACGGGAACTATATTTTATACATAGGTATCAGGTTCCATAAAAACATAACCTGGAAATATAAAATAAAAAACATGCATCGCGTGTTGTTTTAATTACAGGTATAACCTAAATCAGGTTTATCACTTTTACAAACTTTGATACATTCCTGAGCAATTGAAGATTATCTACGTGATTTGCAATGACTTTTATAAACTTACTTTCGAAATTCTGTAATTTTGACGCCTTTTTTTTAACGTATTCTTTACCAATTTCAACATGCACGGATGCGAATATGTTTTAATTTCAAAGTTAGGAAGCAAGTGAGAAAAAACAAAAAGATAACATATATTATTTATCTTCAGTTCTATTATTTAATAATGTAAACGTATATCAATATTTACAATCATAATATAAAAATACAATAGTTAAAAATAAAGATGGTATAAAATATAAAATAAAATATAAAATAAGTGTGAACAAAATACGATGTATGTTATTCTTATTTTTGTAAAATAGTTAAATTATTTTGTTAGTAATAGCAATATTATAATAATCTTACTGTACTTTAAAACAGTGGTAACTTCTTCCTTGATACACGAGTAAAAGGACATAATTTTATAATCAAATCTCAAGTCATATTATAAATTAAAATTGTGCTCTGCCGTTACGAGTTAAAATCATATTTTAGAGACAAATTAATTTGGATTCAAAATGAAAGATAATTCAGGTTTTCTATCATGCATACCCCAACTGTTAAATGTTGATCAACAACGTTTACAGCGATATATATGAATTATCATCCAAATACTAGATTTAGTAAATATAAACTCGATTCTATCGAGGTTGCGTGCTTCACTTTGTAGTTGTCTTACTTTTTTCTGTTTAATCAATTATATTTGTATTTGCTGATAGTCTCAAAGAAAAGTAGGAAAAAAAGTTTGTGTTTCCATGAAAATATATGCTAACGTTTGTTCAGAAACTAGGACATAACAATGGATCAGTCAAAACGTAGTCATTTTCAACTTTCCGGTACAAGAATAAACATCATATTTTCATTTCTTATAATAAAACAATCATTAAAAAATTTTGTATTAAGGATCATTTTATCGTGAACATCGTATTTATTCACGGTGAGAAGTTTCCAATAAAAATTATCATAAAGTTTACATTAATTCGGAAATAACAGACAATTCTTTTTTTAGTAAACAGAATTTTCAATATTCTTTTATAATTATTACTGTGATTTCTTATAAATATAATTTGTACACAAAAATATTGATGCAAAAAGTTTCTCAGTGTCTTGTTATAAAATTATTATGTTTTTTTTTAATGTAGTACATAAATCTCTTTCGCACATATTTGTATAAACCTAATGAGGTGGATAGATGGAGAGCAGAATTGAAATCCACACAAATCAAAGATTATACGTTTAAAATTTTTAAAGAAATTCCTTTTCTTTAAAAACTTTAAATCTTTAATTTCAAAATATTTGAATCATCATGTGACCTTACCAAGTTATAGATGAATTTTCTAAGGTTTTTTTTCGTTTATTTTATCAACTACCGACCCTCATATTGTACGTAAGAGTTTAAAATATTATTATTTAAATATAAAATTAAAAATTAAAAAAAAGGAAGATACCGTTTTGTGAAAGAATTACTTTAAGAAGTACATATACTGAAGAGAAGTAACAATTATTGTCTACGTATGAGCGTCTTTCCATTTGGTATACATGGAAATCTAACATAACCGGTAGAACACTTAGTAAATTGAAATCATGTAAATTTTCCTTTGCTCGTAGTTGCATAATTATTTACAGGAAAGATTAAATTTCCTTATGTAATATGGTTTATGTGAATTTATATAAAAACTTA
Organism: Torymus texanus; assembly: GCA_036873485.1. Classification (NCBI taxonomy): domain Eukaryota; kingdom Metazoa; phylum Arthropoda; class Insecta; order Hymenoptera; family Torymidae; genus Torymus; species Torymus texanus. Next base: position 4,406,746 of record JAYJLV010000056.1, read on the forward strand.
CGTAAATAATTATGTCAAATTTATGTAAGAACGTAAAAAGTGTACTTCCATACATTTTTTTATTTAATATAAAACTATTACTATAGTAGATGTATTATATAATAAATATTTTATTTGATAGTATTTACAAAAACTGAGATTTAATAAGCTTTTTATTTTGATTTTTAGTATACTTCAATCAATGCCTTAAGGTAGTTTTCTAATATATCAAAAAGTGGATTTCGAAAGTAACAAAATTCTAGCGTGTTTTTAAAATATAGGTTGCTGACGTGTTTTTTGAGAAAAAAAAATTATTTAGATTAATCATTTTTACACGGCAGTTGATAAGATTATAGGAATTATATCAATTGTGATAACTAATAAAGTTTGTTACTTTAAAGGTGGGTTTTCAAAAATAAAAAAGTATTTTATTAAAGTTGAAATTCTGCTCTTTCTTATAATTACAAAGAAAGTCGCGCTTAAGTCCACGCTTAAGGGGATATTTCCTAGAGCGTTAATAAATTGTACTACAAATAAAACAAACAAACAAACAAAGAATAGGTATTAAGTCGACCTTTTTAAAAAGGTACTTATTGTTAAGAATAGAAAATCGCTGTTTTCCTACCCTATTTCGCGCTACTACGTGAATCATGAGTTAGTGCAATTAGAAATTATTTATTTTCTACTCTCTTTACAGTATCCTTCTACTTAAAAAATTATATAAGTTCATAAATAATTTTTTTACACGTGATTTAATTAATTGAAATGTAATGTAAAATGTAATGTAATAGTGGTTTCCACGCAGTCTACTGGTTTAGCGCTATCCTTCCAGACTTTTGTTTTTCATTCCTATTATTACATCATACCTATACATTTCGTGAGGACCTCTCTTTTACCTACACTGTTTCCCTACCTAATCCATCCCAGGGTTATGCCTGTGGGGTGTGAAAAACCTGTAGACAAACCACATAGGATAAATCTTAATTTGAAAAACCCGCCCCGGGATGGTCGGTGTATTGGATTAATTAAGTTTGGATGTCTAGGTCACATTCCGTAGGCTTATATACCAAAACTGTATTTATCTACACCTCCTGCTCAATTTGTCAGAAGGCAATTCAACGACTAATCGATCACACAAAGTGTCGCAGAAAAAAAACGCGGCCACACATCCAAGTACTATCCGCGCCAAATGCTGCTTAACTTCAGTGATCGGCCGAGGTGGCGACTGCCGTACCTGCCAAACTGTTGGTGATTAATTAAAATGTTGAATAATACTTATTGCTTCGTGATCACTACATTGACTCACAAGTTCTTAACTACTTCAATTAAATTCAGTAATTCCAATTTCCTTACAAAACAATTATTCTTTATTGATTTGACGATAAAATGTTCTATATTTATTGATTTTAATCCAATTTAAGTTAATAGATACGAAAAATAATATCTTCAATTTTATGAACCTAGGTTTTAAAGGTTTGCAAAGCCTTGATTTATTCGTGCAAGTAATGTAAAAATTTTCAATCTGTTCAAATATGGTAATTTCTAAAAAGGACATTAATCTAAATACCTAGATTTTTACAGTTTTTACAAAATTAATTCTACATTGAATGTATAGGTACGAGAATTTTTTACTTATCTATTTATACATAATTTAATTGCTAGTGTAATATATGGTTGCGAAAGAAAATATATAACTGATTTATGTATACAAAGCGCATTCTAATGTAATGAACACACGACGTTTAACCTTTAGACTGCCGGAAAGTCAATATATTGACGCACCCTCTGACATGAACTTTGTATATAGTTGATACATGA
>JAYJLV010000056.1:4413517-4434096 GCA_036873485.1 Torymus texanus
ATATTGTATCTCACAAAAAAAATACTGATATTCCTCTAAAGCCTATATATAGGATTTCCGGCAGTCTAAAGGTTAATTATGGCGAGTTGGTAAAATCCTTTTATCTCGGGAGATTGACTGATGAGCTTGATTGATGTGTTTAGCATATAAATTATATGATAAAACTCACAGATACCAATATTTCCAATTACCTTCATAGAGTGATAAACAAACTTGTTCCACAGGTCGGGTAGCGGAACGCGAGCTGAAGCCCGGTGGTAGAAATATACCGGTAACAGAAAAGAACAAGAAGGAATACCTCGAGCGTATACTACGCTGGCGTCTAGAGCGTGGCGTCGCCGAGCAAACCGAGTCACTGGTCCGTGGCTTTTACGAGGTCGTCGATCCACGTCTGGTCTCTGTTTTTGATGCACGCGAGCTTGAGCTAGTGATAGCCGGCGCTGCGGAAATCGATCTGAACGACTGGCGCGCTCATACCGAGTACCGTAGCGGCTATCACGACGCCCACCCTGTCATCGAATGGTTCTGGGGTAGTATTAGCCGCTTCACCAACGAGCAACGATTGAGGTTACTGCAATTCGTTACCGGTACCTCGAGCATACCGTACGAGGGTTTCTCTGCGCTGAGAGGCTCGACTGGCCCAAGGAAGTTCTGCATCGAGAAGTGGGGACGGCCAAATAGTTTGCCTAGGTTCGTCATCTAAAATTTGTTTTTATTCATGCTAAAGCACGTGCAGTGATAATAACAATACAACTGTTTAATCGAAATTAATTTTTGTAGGGCGCACACATGTTTCAACCGGCTAGATTTACCACCTTATCCAACGCCGGAAATCCTTTATGAGAAGCTACTCTTGGCGGTGGAGGAGACAAATACATTTGGCATAGAGTAAACTGCTGTATAGCGAGTCTGAAGTTTTCTGAAAACTACCGTTATTAACAATAATCAAAACTCACGTATGCAACAAGATTTTGACACTCTTCTCGCGTATCGTGTGATAGAGGTCGAACTGCGGCATTGGCGTTTAATTGCTTTTGTTTGCTTGGTTGCCAATTAGAATACGATTTCGATTGACTGATATAATAAAAAAAAGCAAATGTAAGATTGTTTAAATATACACATATATGTGCAGATGCATAATCGTAATGTTTATGTCTATAGTGCGGACAATATTATATGATGTGGTAATTAATTGGCGTGATTCATGTTTATTTAATTGTACTATTGTAAATTCCAAAATGCCTTGACAAAAACTCAAAAAAGTATCTTCTGACTATTACACTGCCGCTGTTCGCCAGAAAAAGGAATTACTGAACAACAACAAATATGTATGTAGAAAATTGAAACAAAAAATGCATTTGCAGACATACCTATAGACGCCATTGAATGAATTTGATGACAAAGTTGAGTTGAGAATTGTTACTCGAAATATTAAGATAGGCTCAGGGGAATATTGCAAATTGTACTAATTTGGGCGCACTTAATTATGTACGTAAACTTATACATTCAGTCCTCAAAACTAGTCATCTAGCGAATAACGAATCTCTATGATCTAATATATTATTGTACATATGAGTGATTGGACAAAACTGCACATTTTTAAAAAAGTACAACTCCTGATACATTATTTATCTTTAATTAATTTTAATGTTTACACATGTTGATGGTATATTATTTTTAAAATAAGTCAGATTGATTTATTCAATTCAACCCTTTGCTGTATACTTAAATGAAAATATTTGCAATGATTAAATTATATTTTAATAGAATGTAAGATCAATTTTTCATGTAACTGATGATTGAGGGCGATTTGTTTTGCAATTCTGTATTTTATAGTACCTTTTTTTACAGATTATATAGTATGTAATCAAGAGTCAGTAGTAAAGTCATAAGACTGATTTATGTTTTAAACTTATTTTATGTTGTAGTATATGTATAATTAAGAAAAAAATAATGTAAGCTATCATGTCCAATTCAAAAACAATATTTAATAAATGGTTATAAAACGAAAGGATAGATAATCCACGTTTTATTAAAGCATCTTGAGGATAAATGGAAAATTTATAAAAATTTACAGTAACGAAAATGTTAGATTATATAGGTCTAATATTTAATGATATATATAAATTAAAATAATTTAAATCAATAAAAATACACCAACTAAACATCCACAATGAAAATGTACAATTAACACTATAAATTGAGTATGCTTATAAATGAAAAGAAAATATGAAAAATGTCATTTTTGTACAATCATTCATGCATTCTCTATTATGCGTGATTATACGCCTGTTATTTATAATAGTTAAAATAATTAAATTATTCCAATTAATGTATGATGATGTTAGAAACCGCCTCTTTTTTCTTGTTATTAAGAAAATAAATGATGCCTTTTGTTACATTACTTTTGCTTTCTGTTACTTCCCGAATAAAAGTAATTATCTTAGAGATCCCTTAAAAATCTTGCTCGCCGGTTGAAATAGAAGTTATCTCTTACGCTGGTTGGAAAAGGAGTAAGTTTAGTATCCAATTAGAAAGGGGGTTATCTTCTTTCTGGGGAGCAATCTTTTATTATTATTTTTTTTTAAACCGCGTCAAAACTTCCTTTTCACGTCTCTTTCGAATTTCACCGTAATTTATTTTGGAGCTTAAAGCTCAAAGCACTTTGACTTGTATTGAAGTGTTTGGGATTTTGATGTAGAATAGAAAGAGTTCGGGCCTTAGATGTGTCTGATGAACCCACTTTAAACTCATTAGCTATTATTTTATATCGAAATTCATATTTTCATTTTTCATACGCAATGTAAGCCAGGATGGGCCCCTACGAAAAAATATTAAAAACGAATTTTTGACCGTATTCTAATATTACTGAACTTAAATAACGTCCTGGAGACTGAAAGACAAAATACTTCATTAGGTAGCCCCATTAAATATCTAAAAGTTTAGTCTTATAAATGTTTTTCATAAACAGCTTTGTTTTCAAGATCTACATTTATCTGCAGATTCTACAAAGTTATTTTTTTTTCAATTATTGACGTTGTTATTAAGATGCTTTTTAGACCATTTTTCAAACAAGAAATAATTTACGACAAATTTGTGCAGTGATGTGAAAAAGCGATATAGCGCATGCAGAATTGCGGACGTATATGGCATAATGCCATGCACATACATGAAAAAATACAGTTTACTTCGACATACAAAAAAGATAATAACATTCACATTTTAAACGAAATTTTAAAGATTTTAAAAAGATCAGTGTCACAGGGTTATAACTCCTTTTTCAATCGCCCGTTAAGATAACTCCCTTTTAGTCGAAAACGACGACTTATATATAAAGTACTAAAATAAATTATTGTCTTTCAGTAAGTTTATGATCGTATTTAAAAAAAAGAGATGAATTTTATTTCTATGAAATTGATAATTTTTGACAAACATTTATTCGAAAAAAATATCAAGCATCAGATCATCAAAGAATTATCTATATAGTCACGAGTCGTATGTGTAATGAACGTACAGAAGCATTAACCGTGTAATCAATAAACTACATCCTGGACGCGATTTCATTTTTTAGGTATTTCCGATTGGTCATATAGTTTATCTATGTATATGGCTTTAAAAGTTTTATTACTTTAGAACAGAAAATCATAGTTTGAAAATTCTAACGCCATTCACATAAGATAGATCGTTAAAAAAACCTTCTAAAAAAGTTGATTTAGTATAAAAAACGTATTTTTCAATTTCGTATACTTGGTTAAAGAATCATTTCATCTTCATTTTTTTTTGCTCTCATAAAATTGTAGCAAGTTTTAACAGGAATATTCGCATTGAAACACAACCAAAGAGATTGTAAACCTTATCACTTTACACCATATGAAAATGCTGTATGGAACGTGCCGACCAGACGTTTTTATCGAAGTTATAAGGTTTTCTTTTATAAAAAATTAAGGAGGGGTGCGCCTTCCTATGGCTATACTTATTTGCTTGCTGCACTATCTAACTAATATACTCCTATGTTTATATAGAAATTTTGTTCACTGTTTAGCAAAAATATTGCACGAGTATAGTTCTCGATATTAAAATTGTGATAAATTAAATGAAGTAATTTTAATGTTTCATGTTTTATAGTACTAGTTAACATCATATAAGTTGTGATTCGCGAGTTTTTTTTATTGGTTTATGTAACCTAATCACTCATGTAACTGTGTATTTGCTGAAAAATCGCAGATGAAATCTCATAAGTGCAGACATATCGTGTATACAATTAAAGATTTAAAGAGTCAACAATAAATCAATATCTCGTGCGAGATGAGATTTGACGCTTTTATTTATACTAGCAACTCATGGCGAATTAAACAATTAGATAAGTCAACAAAAAAATATAGGGTGATTCATTACTGTAGCAAGCTTTGCAGAAGGTGTAAAAATTAAATTGTCAGTAATTTTTTAAGGTAGGAAAAAAAAATAATAATAAATCGAAGCGAAAAACATCATGATGGCTTGAGATAACGTAACGTCTTTTATTATATTGGACTCCTATAGATAACACACCGTTCAGAACCAGCTCCTATTGAAGTAACGTCTTTTTATGCTGTACTAACGATATTCCGGGTGCAAATATTCGTATGGATCCCAGCTGCATTTTCACATGAAATTTCACCTGCTCGCCAAACTTAGATGAAATTCAGATAACTAAGTGTAAATTTCATGTGAATTTACTCCTCAATTTCGTGTAGAAAAAGTCGAAAAACGGAATAAAAATTCGGCTTGAGATTATTCAAAACTGCACGTAAACAAGCGCTATAAGATGCGCTCCATATAGATACTGATACGAAAAAATGCAAACGGTGACAGAAATAAGCAAACGTGCATTCAACTATATTGAAAACTAGTTTTTTTGCATAAATTTTGATAAACAAGAAAATTAATTTATAATATTTTTAAAGATGATACGAGAAAGAATAATAAATAATTACCAATTTATTATAGTAAATTAAGTCTTGTATTTCAAAGTACTTACAATATTTGTTAAGAATTTATTATATATATTACAAAATTTTAAGTGGATGGGAAAGATTCTAATAGGCAGATCCATAAATTTCATTCAAACAGTTTTTCCCATAATAATACGAAAAATTTCGAATTTATACTCGAACTTTTCCGAACCATTCCGGACCTTTTCTAACCGATTGCTGTATAAGTTCGCTCCGTTCGCTAAAATGTGCAGTATTGTTGAAATATTTATTGCGACTTGGAACCTTCGTACAGCAGGCATAGGAGGGTTGGTTCCCCTATTCGTTCAGAATCAGTGTCGCTGGAGCATGGACCGCCAATGTAGAGAAAGCCACGACACCTGATGCGTACGGTATATTTAGAGAATGTCAGTCGACTCATAATATAGGACTTATTTGAGGGATAGCTAATAAAAAATATTATACTAATAATTACTTTAACTTGACAAAGTAATGTTATATACGAGTAAATTTAACTAATTTTTCAATTGATATATGATGGCTATATCGCTATAAAAACGCGGCGATTGATATGAGGTCGCACAACAATATAGCAACATGGATTCGTATCTATACAGGCTAAAATAATACCTGCCTCGGTAGTATATACCAATTATACGGAATCATTATTAATAAATATATAAAATTAATAAGTGCATACAGAATCCATCATGTATACTATACTGAATTTCGCATGAAATCTTGATTTTACTACTTATTTTAGAAAACTTCACCCTAATTTCACGTAACTTTTCGTTTGCTCGCAGCGACTAGAGCAGCGATGCGAGGGCAATACCAGATGAGAGATCCATAATGACAGTAGGTACTCAGCGAAACAGCGATAATAAATACATAGCAAGTTACATAACGCATGGAATATACCGAGGACGTCGTGATCTTTTTTATAAAAACCAATTAATAGATTAATAAAAAATAAAAATAACGAAAAGAATAATAGTTATAAAACAAAATGTTTACAGTAAATAAAAACAACGTATAATAATTATATTCTATACAATATGTAGAAATATTTATATATAAAATAGATGAGTCAGAGATGCGAGTACACTGCACAAGTACAAAATTAGACGTTAGCTGTCGCTATACTATAGAAAGTGTGCTCATATAGAGCTCAGTTTAAAAACACGGATGTACGTATACTGAAATTCCCTCAAGTTTCGTAGTAATTTATTCCAAAAATAGGATTATGCACCTACTCGGAAACAATATGACGACAGTCTCGGATTGCGGGATAGCAATAATTTCAATAGAGAAGCGTCATGATCAATAGACTGGCTTGTTTAGTAGAATGCAATTGGATCCGCCATAGAGGTAAGGTCGGTTTACACCTGACGGAGAGGAAAGAATTTTTGTTTTTTTTTTAAATATGCTCGGAGATTTTGCTGTTGGAAACACGTACCTAGAACAGCTTCATTCTGACATATCTCCATAGTTATATTTTAATAAAAGTTTGTTGTTGACTATTAAATAATATTATATATACATTTTTAATACTTTTAAACAAAATAAAAACGAAAAAATAAAAAGATTTCTGGCAGGACCGTGAATTGTAATAGATTAAAAAATTTAATTTTAAAATTACATCCCATATATAACATGAATATTGGAGCAGCGCACTGTCTCAATGATACTCTCTAAAGTTGAATTAGTGAAAATTTCCCCACCATTTCAATTAGTGGAAAAACTACTAATTTATTATAGTGCATACTCACTATTTCATTTAGTAGTTTTTAATAATTTAATTATAGTAGTTTTAAAAAACTACGAATGAAATAGTGAATATACACTAATAAATTAGTAACTAATTAAAATGGTGGAGCAATTTTCACTAATTGTACTTTAGAGAGTAACATATTGAGGCAGTGCTGCTCCAGTATATGCCCTTAACGTTATATTTCATCCTGAGATAAAAATTATGATTTCTGTTTATCTTTTAAAACAGTTATGTGTAAAGAGATATTCGAAAGATATTATCGAATTTGTCATACATGTAAGTTTCGTTTTTTTTCTTTTAAATTAAAAAAAAATCAACTTTTGCCAATATATATTGTGTAAGCTTGCAGCAATATTGTGTATAATATAACATTGGAGCCAAATGAATAATTCGAACTAAAATTGGCAATGACATCGTTTGTATGAATAATATTGTTGTTGATGTGTCAGAATAAGTTATATAGCAAACACGAGTTTAATGACCGCTGTTAAACTATTTTTAACCATAAAATTTGAATTTGCAAGTGAAAATATTTATTAATTATTAAAAAATTTATTATATCTAAAGTACAAAAAAATTAGATAATATAGTTATTAAATTAAATTTACTAATAGAATCGCTTTTAAAAAAATTCTGCTAAGTACATAAGTTCTCTTTATTACCAAATATTTTTGGATATTTTAGTAATCTTATTTATGATGTTTTATGTCACGAAACTCTTAATTAAATTAAACCTACAATCATTGAACAAATTTCGTCATACTCTAGCTCTATCATACAGTAGCTTAACTGTGACCTGTATTAGTCATACTATCCGTTTAACGCTTTTTTACGCGCGTATGCATACGCAGGAATACACATATTACGCACTTATACTATCTATTTCGCTCCCCACCCATCCCTCCTTCGTGAATTCCCCTACTCGTCCTTCTCCTTCCTTCCAATCCTTTGTGCATGGAGGTTGCAGACGTGGCGACATCGGGGCGGGCACTGTACCAGTATTACGGAGAAAAACACACGACGTCACAGATTTTCACGCGCCGGCTCTGAGCAAACGTCGGATTTCTTTTCCTTATTGCTCTGCGCCAATCGTATATACATTCTCACGCTTACAAACAAGAACGTGTAAGTATAAGTACACCTCATACAAATGCAGCATTATGTCCTAATCGCATCAATTGCATGAATGATACTGCCCTACTACTGGCCGCGACGTAAACACATATAGGTAGCGAAGGCACCCCGACGTCACGCAGTGTGCTGATCGGTATATTCTTAGTGGGAGAATCCCTCCTCACGAGACGACTGACGACATGAGTATCACGCAGGCGAAAGCTTTTATCTTAGTCATAATACATATTTATAGTAGAATACGTATCTAGGTACGTATATATAGTAGTGTTGTAGCAGAAGAGACAGCGCAACACATGCGGGAGGTATAGTGGGAGTGCGGGACGCTTTTTTTTACCGGCAATACACGACGAAAGCGTTTATTTTATACGTGCGTGTGTTGCTATATGTATATATGTGTGCGCTCGTCTGCTCGAGAAGACACGGAGAACATTAATATAAGCCCGTATACGTGTGCCCGGACTCGTCACTGTCATAGTAGACGCGCTTCGAAACGCACCAGAGCGGCGACCTTCTGGAGAACGGTGAATAATTTGCAAGTACATAGCACTTGTACAGAGAGTGGTATTAGAATGTAGTTTCGCGTAAACGATTTTCACGTGATTTTCCGCTTGCAATTTTTATCTATAGCATCTGCATCGTCGCTAGTACAGTAGTGTATATATACGTATATATGTGTATAGAAAGAGTTTTATTGTCTCGCGTCTCGTGTGTGATGTACTAACCGCAGCGCGAAAATAGTCTCTCGCGAGGTTTCCGTTCCTGCTGTTATACTGGGCGTGACGTGCGTAGGACATAGTAGCAGAGTGACCTTTTTTTCGTGAAATTGCGGCATACTTTCGAATTTGTCGCAGCTTCGTTAGCCGCAGCAACGTGTTTTTTTTTTAACTGTTTGTGCTGTCAAATTGATAAATTAAATATATAAGCTCAAAGTTCAATTTTTAACGACAGTCTGTTACTTTGTTACAGATTGTTTTGCAATACATAGGAAAAGAAACTAAAAACACATCAACATGAGTTACGGGTATCAAGTGAGTATTATTTTTTAAATTTATTTGTAATCTTTTTTTTCTATCTCTTGTAGAAATTATCATATAGTTACATAAACATACTGCAGTGTTTGCTTTATTGATTTTTAATGTCAATAAATCAATAATAGAAAACAATCAGGAAGTTTCTAGAAATACTTTGAAAACATGTGATTTATAATTTATAGCTAAAGCTTTTTTAACTTATTATTTTTTGCATAGTTATTAATGTTCAGTAAATGATATTATTTAATATTAACTATCAAAATATTGTTAAAGTATGGCTTTATAATGATTTGCAATAATTTTATAATAATTTTTTATAATAATTTTACAAACAAAATTTCTAATAAGAGATGTAGTTTAGCTGTGTTCAATTTTAAATTGTTGTTTTTGCACTTTTTGCACTCGTTAATACTGGTGAATCAAAGGGCCCACCAGTTGACCCATTCCCTGGAAGAAAGCCACCAACCTCATTTGGGCTTCCCCCAGGAACACCATCAGTACCCTCAGCTCCACCTAGTGCTCCGCCCTATTCCCATCATGCTCCAACTTCCTTTGGAATGCCTCAACCATACTCTTCTTATTCTAATAGTCCTTATCCAGCAATGCCTCAGTCGGGCATGCCACAACCAGGTATGCCACAGTCAGGCATGCCATATCCAGGTATGCCACAACTAGGTATGTCACAACCGGGTATGCCACAGTCAGGCATGCCACAACCAGGTATGCCACAATCAGGTATGCCACAGTCAGGCATGCCACAGCAACCAATGTCATATCCAGGTCATGCACCTGGTTCGCAGCCTGGATATCCTTCTCAGGGCTTCCCTCCACAGCAGCAACAGTATCCATCTCAACCTCACCAACCTTATCCGTCACAGCCTCATCAACCTTATCCATCACCTCAACCATATTCCTCTTATCCTTCATCGCAGCCACAGCAGTCTTACCCATCTCAACAACATTCTACAGCTCCTCCAAATCCCAGTTATTCTTCCTCTGTTCCTCCAAATCCAAGTTATTCTTCCTCTGTTCCTCCAAATCCAAGTTATTCTTCCTCTGTTCCTCCAAATCCAAGTTATTCTTCCTCTGTTCCTCCAAATCCAAGTTATTCTTCTTCTGGTTCAGGCTTATATCCTAATCTAAGTGGTTTGGAAAGACCTGATCCTACTATGAACAATAGCAGCTCATCTCCTTACCAGGGCGGAGGCTATTCTGGGGGTCAGGGTGGTAGCGGGAACTTTAGTTATGGGGGATCCGCACATTATAATGCACCCGCCCCTCGAAAGGCTCAGGCTCAGGCTAAGGTGAGAGATGAAAGCAGATAAAAATTAACTATCCTAGTATTCACAAAAACTTAATAATAAATAGTTTTTGAATTTAAGAATATTAATTTCAAATTTTTAAGCTAAATAAATACTTGTTCATATAATAAACAAATAAAAAGAATTTTAATTTTTTGTATTTATTAGGACAGTATTCTTCAAGAATATTTTATACTATCATGTTGACTAATTAATTTCAGCTCTCACCAACTGTGGTGCCTTACCATGATTTTGATCCAAGAGTTGATGCTGAAGCTTTACGAAAAGCAATGAAAGGTTTTGGAACTGATGAGAAGACCATTATTCACATTCTTGCTAACCGTTCAAATTTGCAACGTCAAGAAATTGCTGTACAGTTCAAAACTCTTTATGGAAAGGTAAAGCGTATTAAATGTTAATGTATAATTTATTTATGACTTTATTTATTAATACATTAATCTTGTCAAATAGGATCTAGTCAAGGACTTAAAGTCTGAAACTTCTGGAAATTTTGAGAAATTACTTGTGGCTATGATGACACCATTACCACAATATTATGCAAAGGAATTGCACGATGCTATGAGTGGCATTGGTACAGATGAATGTGTTCTTATTGAAGTATTGTGTACTATGTCAAATCATGAAATTCGAGTAATTAAGCAGGCCTATGAAGCAAGTGAGTTTGTCTGAAACTTATATACTTTAATTTAATTTTTTTAATTTAAGGAAATTATATATATATATATATATATATATATATATATATATATATGTTACTTTAAGTGATGGTTTAATAAAGCCTAATAGAAAAATTAGTAGTAGAAAGTACTTTATGTTTGAAACAAGTTTAAAACTTTATTACACAAAAAAATAAAATATCTAATAACTTTGCAGTGTATGGACAATCTTTGGAAGATGATTTAAGGAATGACACTTCTGGAAACTTTAAGAGACTAATGGTATCTTTATGCTGTGCAAATAGGGATGAAACATTTGAAATTGACCCTGCTGCAGCTGCTAATGATGCTAGACAACTACTTCAAGCTGGTATGATTATTTTTTAATAAATAAATTGCATTATTTTACAATTTTTGAGAAGCAAGAAATTAATTTTTTTACATCATTTTCAGGTGAAATTCGCTTTGGAACAGATGAATCAGTCTTCAATGCAATTCTTGTCCAAAGAAATATTGCTCAATTAGGACAGATTTTTGCAGAATATCAAAACATTACTGGTCATGATATCGAACAGGCAATCGAAAATGAATTTTCCGGAGACGTCAAAAAAGGGCTCCTTGCCATTGGTACAATTTTATAAAATTTTAATGCATTATAAAAAACGTAAAATTATTTTTAATCATTATTGAATTCTTTGCAGTCAAATGCGTGAAAAATCGAGGAGGATTTTTCGCCGAACAACTTCATAAAAGTATGAAAGGTATGGGTACGGATGATCAACGTCTTATTCGTCTAGTTGTCACTCGTTCTGAAATAGATATGGGAGAAATAAAACAAGCTTTCATACAACAATATGGTGAAAGTTTAGAGGATTGTATTTCGGTGAGCCTTTTTTACACGTATTATATAAATGATAAGAATAACTTTATAATTAACGATATATTTTATATTTCAGGGTGACTGTTCCGGACATTACAAGAAATGTCTTCTTGCCTTAATCTCCTAGTTCAGTATTGTTCAATTGAAAAACGTTATCATCAACTACATTCGCATTTATTCATCTTTCGATTATTTAAAAATATTAGAATCTCTTGTTATGTTTCAATATTCTATAGCAAATTTATACATTTTTTAAGGAGGCACGTGTCTTATTATAGCAGAGCTTTGGGAACAAATCAAAAAGTATTCCTATATGTATACACAATTCACAACTGTAAAACAGTATCTACCGACCATTTTTAAATTTAAACTAAAACCTATCTCAAATATTTTGAAATATTTTAATATACATATAAATTATAAATATTAGGTGTGATGTGTGCCAATTATGTCAATTCTATGAATCGACTATTAAATAGATCTAATATTTTATATAAAAAGACTATAATGGTAGTGTCTAATTTTCTGTTTTTTTTCAATTTTCTTGCTCTTGCTACAGGTGAAAATATTTTCTTTGGTAATAATAATAAATAATATTAAAATACATATAAATAAATATGAAAGATATTTATGTATGCTATTATTTTTGTAATAAAAAATACGTGTCCTGATTTTATTTATTACGTAGTTTAATGTATTACTTTTTTGTATGAGTTTTGTAAATAAATTTTATTTATTGTAATTTTAAATTATTATATTTAAGATATCCTACCAACAGTTAATAAAACAGTGTTATACAATTTTTACAGAATACTGTCCTATCGGCGAGCGAAAAGTACTTCACATGCAGATGAACTGAATGCAGTTTCCTATTTTATCGAATAAATTGTACTTCAGATAAACGGGCAAAAGATGGCTCTCTAATTTTAAATTAGAATGTTTTTTTACTTGATCTTTATGTATCACATTGAAATTCAAAAAATCGTGGTAAACTTTATTTCTATTAACTATTTCTTTTTGATGTAAGATTTTTTAAATGAGCTTTATCTTATTTAAAAATAAAATTTCAAACTCACGTATCTTTTGAAGGAATCAATATTTCCTGATTCCCAAAAAAGTCTGAAAACCTTTGGCTTTCTAGTTTCATTTTCTATGTTCCAAAGATCATATTGAGATGTTTTTGGTGGAATGATTCAGGACCAAACTAGAGCTATTTTTAATCATTTTTTAAACATCGAATTATTGTCAAAAAAAATGATAAATTCGAGCGTGTAGTTATTTTTTTCTACGTCCAGATACTTAAGCCTCAAGAACAAGAAAAATAATTGTTCTGCTGAGTGCGCCTTCAAAATAATTACTTAATTTTTTTCGGAACGTAAGAAGGAAATAATTGTTTTTTCGGAAATGTATGTATTGTTATATATAAATACTCTTTCAAATGCTATATCCGATCCAGATACATAGAGCCGTTCTCAAGAAATTACGATTTAAAAAAAAGACTAAAAAATTTTTTAACCTCAAACATTTCTGAAATTTATGGAATATTAATTTTACCCAAAAAAATCGGCCGAAAGCTATCCATAATCTACCTCTACAAGGAATTTTGAAGCGATTAAGCATGCACCTAAAGCCGCGTCGTATGTGTACACACACACTCGCACAAAGGTACGCGCGGCGTCGTTTATACCGAGGTTACGTACTTTAAACAATTGTATCTCAAAAACGGTGAAGTTAGGCTTCCTGAAATTTCGGTATGTTCTTTTAATTGTAGTCATTAACAATATATTTAATTTTTAGGAGATTCTTAAGAAAACTTATCGAGTTATTGAGCAAAATGTTAGTTTTTTCACAGCCGGCAAGGACATCCTCTATAAGACGCCGTGTTAAAATCCGAAATTTTGAAAGGCCATATCTCAGTTTCGGTGAAGCTAGGCCTTCTGAACTCTTGATATGTTACGTTTTAATTGTATTTTTTCAAAATTTGATGGAATTCCTAAGAAAACCGCATTTCGCACTAACCCCCTTCTTTTTTGTGATAGCTGCGGTCAAAAATTTTTGATTGGACCAATGCGTTTTTGTTTTATTTCGAATTTTCGATTTTCTCAAAATTTATTTTGGCTTTTTTTTAATGATAGGATCGAGATATTTTAATCGGATGGGTTGCATACGAAAGAGAATTAAAATACCTATATTTTCTAAAAAAAATTAATTTTCTAAGCTATCACGGTTCTTTTGTTATTAACTGTTGGAGTAGGTGTAAAAGAAGACGGGTAATTGTAATTGAAATTGTAATTTTTTATTATATCGAAAGATAAAACAATTGCTGTTATGCTGATGCGTCCGTTGTGTACAGAGCGGCTATTGCAGGATAGGAGAGGAAGGAGAGCGCTCGCGCTGTCGGCACATGTACACAGTCGGTGGGGAAGAGAGCGACAGACAGTCCGCTGCGCTTCTCTGCTGCGCTGCGTGGCGACATCTCTCTCTCTCTCTCTCTCTCTATCTAAATACTATTGTACTCTATGGAGAGTACGTGGACTCGAAGTCCATATAATCTCAACATTACATAAACGAGATTTCAATCATTATAATTAATTAAAGGAATCAGGAAATTAAGTTTGAGAAAGCTACGTGCCAATGAATTGACCGCGGTTTTTTGATTCGTAACCCCTCGGAAAACAATTATAACGTGTTTTTACAACAACTCAAAAAATTACTATTTTACTACATTTTTAATATGTTCATTTCGAGCACACCTTAAAATTAAAAGTACGATATAATTTTTCGGCGCTCATATAATATATTATATAGAATAAAATGCGGTTCGAAACTATAAACAGATTATTACCTTATGTGACTTTTTGTTCTCGCTTCGCTAGAGCTTTTTCACGTGGATTCTATATGAAGCTTTTTTTGGTAGGAACTCAGCTGAAAAAAATCAGCCGATGAATCATCTGAATTTTTTATATGAAAATTCACTTCTTGTTTTGAAATGATTAATCATGCTGACTTCCCACCTGATTTTTATGTAAATTTTATTTTTTTTTTTTTATTCAAAAATTTAAGAATTATAAAAAATTAAGGATTAATCGGTTGAAAAATCAGGTGAAAAGAAAAAAATTAGGTGAATATTTAACCTGATAAATTATCTGATTAAGCACCTGATGTTTTTAGACGGGAAATCACTATTTTCAAACGACTTAAAAGTTGCTCCTTTCAGTTTTTACTTGAAACAAGAATGAGGCAAAATAGTCATTTCATACCATGATTCGCGTAAAAATCACGTAAAAAATCAGGTGAAAAATCGGGTGAAAAATCAGGTGAAAAATCAAGTGGAAAGTCAGCAGATTGATCAATTTAAAACATCAGGTGAAATATTCAGCTGATAATCATCTTATTTTTTCAGCTGGGAAGTTTAAAATAGTTTCTTTTCAACGTATTTACAGAAAAACATAAAGGTGACCGAATCATTTCGAGTTACTATACATTACTCGCACCCTGGTGGTGTTAGTTCGCCCTCTGTATGTCGGGATTACTGATGGCGTTTTTCAATTTTAAGTCATACCGCGAGGTCTTTCAAGATCGAACTGCTTTCGCTGATAACCTGAGCGTCAAATAATCATCACTTCCAGTTAGTGTTTCCATGACACCTATGGTTCCTGGCTTCCATATCCCTTCGATAGTATAGGTATATAAGATTCGATGAATATAACAAATTTTGTGGCACCACTTTAGTAGTTTATTTCTATACAAAAACGATTGTAAATCTTTCATCTACAAACAAATTTTTTGTGGTTATTTTAACGTAACTGTTTTTCACTTTTTTTTTTCTTTCGTTTGTAGAAATGCTTAAGAAATCATATAGCTTATAGTTTTTCCACCCATATAATATCTTTAGTTGTCTTTGTAGCAGAAACATTTGCTGAGTACAACAAGTATGTACATAAGTATGGAGCTCATCATATTTCAAAAAAGAGAATTCATTGGTATATATTACTGACAATGAGATTTACTTTTATACCAGTAATATACAGGGCATATTATGTTTGTTATTTGTGTGCCAATTATTTTGTTTAACTTATTTCTACATTAATGAAATAATTATAAATTTTATTATATTAGTAGTGAGAATATTAGACATTACTGTAATAAATAATGTAAATATCTTCAAAATCGTTTTACACTAATTGTCTATTTTAGTCACATTAAAATATAATGAAGATAGGCGGTATTGGGTAATATTTTTGGAGAACGGCAGAAACCAACTTTTCCATTTTGCTATATAAATATAAATTCTTAAGTAATTTATAAAACTCCGATAAAGGATTATTTTTTCTTTTTTTTTAACGTTAATTGTTGTACGCAGCATACAAATTTTTGAGGCTGGTAACGGAAACTCATACACGGGGAAAAGAAAACGCTGCCGTAACTAAGGTTAGGTGTGTTATTTTTACTGGCAGTCACTTGTGTAGACACAACTGCGGAGTTAGGTTGGACCTACTTAAGAGTTCAGTCAAATAACGTCTCATGACCGCGACTTCGGGATGTAAACAAAGACTTCATGCTGATGACTTCAGTAACTGTAACTTAAGTAGATAAAATTGGTTCAACTGAATCTTGCTTACTGAACAGTCCAAGTTAGAGTTACGGAAGAGCGCAGTTCGAACAACGTTATTTTTTCCCTGTATAGGTGCATCGTTACTTCTTTCATATATATAGATATGCTTATGTATAGAATAAATATAATTGCTAAAAATATATGTAAGTTAGATTTTTCATTCTTTATCTAATCTTTTTTTATTTCATATTATACAGAAAAACTTATGAAAAAATTTATGAAAATATAGTACGAAAATAGTACGAACGCTTATACTATTTACATACTACATATATAATGATATATATATATATACTACTTACTCTTCACGATAATGTAAAATGAATTGAAAGAGGACTATAAAAAATCATGTTCAAAAAGCAAATGATATCCGTGGAATAGCCGGCTCGACAAAGGTGGGTTATTTCTGTATGTAAGAGAATAAGAAACGAATACATAGCGAACGTCTAATGTATGTGCATATATGGTGCAAGGGGTGTAGAGGGCCGTAGAGAGAGAGGGGGGGAAGGGGGTGAACAGGGAAACTAAACTCTCTTACTTAAGGCTAAACATCTTAACTACCAATTAATTTGGTGGAATTTATTTAATCTGCCGCAATATAAGCAAGGCAGATGAGATCTATTTTGTGGTCGCCCTGAGCCTCATCGCTGCTATCACTTGCTTTTACTCCTTTCTTTTCATTTTTATATTTTGTCATTTTTACTTTAAAACAATAGACTTCGAGAAATACACCATGATGCATTATAGGTATACTTTTAAAATTGAGTAACGTTTAAAGGGAAATCGAGATTTTGAGAATTTCAGAAGAATACCTACAAAAATACAGATTAAATTCAAGCAAAATTAGCGTTTTCATTATAAAATTAAAAAAAAGTGACTAGCTTATTCTGATACTCTATATGGAATGTTTGTTTTTCGCGTCTTTGACAATTTTTTTATTTCATATTTAATAACAAATTAGACCAATTCGTCATGCTTCTTATCTAGGACTTTGTGAACGCATCAAAAACCTCGTGCTTGTTAATTTGTATGAAGAAATTTTAGAAGAACAAGAAAGATTTAAAATAATTAATTATCGTATTTGTATTAATCTCAAAGCATCAATACATTATTTTGACTTATTGGTTGGATTGAAAAAACATATGCCATGCTAAAAAATTATGTTTTTCCTTGCAAAATATTGAATTTAGAATTCAAATTTTAAAAAAGGCCATTCAATATTATCTATTTTCGAGCTTGTGTATTTGTGTATTTAACAAATTTATTTGGTTTAGTGTTCTTTGTACAATCAATTTCTGACCTATCAAGACCCATATTCAAGACGAAAAGCATTTTTAATGTCTAAAGACATCCCTTCAATAATCGATTTTTTTTTTTTTTTTTTTATTTTATTAGAACCAGCGTAAATACAAAAACATTACTTTATAAAGTAATCCAGCAGAGGAAGACACTTCCTGCGCGCCGGTCTGGTACACAAAATGTAACTTAAAAACTAACAACAAATGTACTTAAAAACTAAATCTTACAAACTAAAAATTTGTTTTTCGAATTCATTTATAAAAGCTTTGTATTGTGTACTACATATGATTACGTGCTGCTTCAAATCTAGTTTCTCTCCTTAAGAAGCGTGTGTAATTTTGCCTCTATTCAATACAATTTGATTTGACATATAAATATTGAAAACAAAATTGTAGATAACATTGAAACATAACTTTTTATCTCAAACGGTGTCATATACAATCAATTCTTGATGAAACAGATTCGTCAAAATGATTTTTAACGTATAAATATGGATCAAAAAAGTCGATTTTACCAAAGTTATAAATGTCATTACAAAAAAACGTTTTATCCTGAAATATTTTTCACTTAATAAAAGAGTCAATGAAGGCCTAAAATCACTTTGTAATGTAAATAATTTACGAATTTATTTAATGTACGAAAACATTTATGAAATTCTTTACTTTTTAAGAATTCCAAAGTTTAAACTCCAAAAGGGTATAGTTAAGTTCTTTACAAAACACAACTAAACTAAAGTTCAAAGTGTTTACTTTTCCATAAAAATAACACTTATAATTATAATGAAAAAAAAGCAGCTGCGCATACACCAATTTTATAAATTGGTAATTTTTTATGATTTGGTATGTTTTTTTCCTGTTACTATATCCATCTATGTAAAAACCGCAGCACACTTACTATCGTTACATAATTTTTTTAGCTTTTTCGGGTGCCTAAAGCTTGAATCCGAGCTCTGGCAGATCGTTGTGTCAAGTAAAAGGAACCTAGTTACAAGATTTTTTATTGTCTAAATTTCCGAAGGAATATTAGGATTAAAAAATACTGAAATTTGCTGATTAGATGTCGATTAAATTTTCAAGAGGAAGACCAACAACCTTACAATAATTATGTGTTATGCATAATAAAAAAAATAATGTTTTATAAACATATATATGTCACGAAACTCCGAATATATAAACTTCAATTTGTACTACGAAACATATATCTTTTGAAGTATTTAATTTTATCGATAACGTTTTTAAAATATACTTAATCATTCTTCAATACTTTTTACTGATTTTAATTTACTCAAATTACGATATTTCTATAAGCAAGTACATTAAAAGTTACAATTTAAGGTTTACTTGTTGAAGGATGTCCGTCTACATCAAACATGTTGTATAAACGGCAGCAAAATAGTGATTCTGAAAAGAAAATAATTCTTTGGTAATGCCAACTTTTTGTCACTATATTTTAAAATTAGTATCCATTTGGCATTGAATAAAATACAACAAATAATGACACAAGAAAGTATTGTCAAGTTTGTTTTCTACATTCACCAATTATATACATTTTTTTATTTAATTTATTTAATTGATTGTGTCATGAGGATATTTTGAACTGCTTTACAAGACCGTATATTTAATAACATTTAGAGGACCGGTCATTGAGATTTGTGATTCCTCTAAGCAAATGTATAAAAATAGTATCTCATATCATATATGAAGTGTCGATCATGGGTAAAGTCAATTATATTGGCTTGCTGGTCCTCTAAAGATTAAATGGTTTTAACATTTACTTTCAATATCTTCTTATACACCCCTACCGGAAAAAAAAATAGTGATGACAATTGAATAAAACTGAAGAAAACAGTTATTTTCTGCAGATAACTGCAGAAAAAGGTCGGAATTGGGACAAAGACAACAGTTATCTATAGTTTTCTTTAGTTATTTTCAGTTTTTAACTATTATGTTCAAATTTCGATCGCAAAGAAATTAAAAATTCTCATTTTTCTTCACTTTTGAATAGTTTTAAACTGTTTTGTTCGCTTATTAATTGTTAATATCAGTTTTCTTCAGTTATTAACTGTGTTGTTCAATTATCGAATTAAATTGTATATAGCAAAATTTTCCAACTTTTTTTCCATCATTTATAAACAGTTTTCTTTCGTATATAACTATTGTCTTCAGTTTTATTCAGAATAAAACTGTTATTTTCAGCTTCTTACTGATTTCTTCACTTCTTATAAAGTTGTTTGTTTTTCAGAAAACAGAACAAAACTGTGGATATTAACTAAAGAAAACTGTTTATAATTGCATATAACTGTAAATAACTGTCAGGAATTGACACAAATAGAAGAAAACTGATCAAAACTGAAGATTACTGTTGTCTTCGTCTCAATTTCGACCTTTATCTGCAGTTAATTTCTGTTTTCTTCCATTTTCTTCGGTTTTCTTCTGATAACTGCAGATATCAACTGTTATCAGAGGAATTTCTTTTTTATTTTTTCAATATTTCTCACTTGAGGTCTTTAAATTTTCAAAAATTCAAAGCTCAAAAAAGATCTTAATAACAAAGTTTACATTACAAGAATAAAATCTATTTATTGTTTAATTTGCGTGATTTAAAGAAGTTAGAAAATTAAATCACGTCTAGGCGCATTAAAAAGAAAGGAAACTTGTTTTCTCTGATTAATTAGCAAGTATTAAGGGGTAAACTCCCATGTGAAAAAGTTATATATAGACTATGCATATATCATGTCTGGTATTCTATACAGAGTTTATGTATAGACTGTGTTCGAAAATGAACATGCATGATCTATACATAGTCTATACATAAGCTCAACATAAGCCAGAAGACTCATGTACAGTCTATTTTCAAAAAGTTTATTAATTATTTTATCGAAAAAATGACATTTTAGGG
>JAYJLV010000056.1:4434196-4447360 GCA_036873485.1 Torymus texanus
TTGACATTTGCGTTTATTTGTAATAACATTACAAATTATAAATTTAAATAAAATAAGGTTAATGTTTTTCACACATTTGTATATGTTCAACACTTGCAGGTATAACACACCTACACTTTATCTGCATTGTTGTTTCAGTTAACGGGTTTTTAATTGCTGAAATAATATGTTGTCTCTATTTTACTTAAGACAACTTCCATTTATAATAAGCATGTTGAGTTACTTAGAGTTATTCATTTTAGTTGTACTGTAGAATCGTTAAAGTCACCTTTACTTCATTACATGCATGCCAATTGCGTATTTTTTCTAATAAAAAAGCGTAGTTACATATTTCAGTAAAATTTTTTTTTTTAAATTGATTATTTGGAGTCGATTTATTTTCTTTTTAAATAAAATTCAAGAAACACATATAATGTGAATACTAAAAATAAATCACATTCATCGGGATCCCAGTTGAAAATACGTATCAGCAAACTACAGTAATTTTTTACCATATTTCTTTTCGTTGCAAATTAAGCCTTTGATTGCCCAAAATCACATACGGAATAGCAGCATTTTTCCCGAATTCAGTCAAAAAAATACATTAAATATGAGACCTGTCTGGTTAAAATCATTCAATAAGGTGCTGAGACAAGGCAGAACAATAATATACACATACAGATCCATACTGCAAACATTATTCAAAATCATGTGATTTAAATTTGTAACATCTCTAAGCATGTTTCTAGAGCAATTTAACAAAATTTAAAATGTCACTATTACAAGGCTTCCTCTAGAAAATAGTATATTACGCACCATGGGAGGAAAAAACTTGGACAGTCCATATCTCGTGTAAATTGCCAACACGAGATTTGGGCTGGCCAATTTTACTCCCGTGGAGCGTATACTATTTTTCGTTATACCCAGGCCGAAAATACCACATTCGCGTTTCGGAGCCGGGAGCGAAAGTGGTACTTTCAGCCAGGACATGGTGAAAAAGCAATGATTATTCATTAATTTATATATTGTAAAATACATGTTTGATATTTCATATTATATTATTACATTTAATATAATTTAAAAATAATAATCTTTAAAACGTAATAAAAAGTATAAATTTATACGTTTGTTTCCATCATTTTATATTAAAGCAAGCAGAGCGCGCCTTTTTTGCCTACTTATATACGAAAACTGAATGAAACACTCATTTTTGGTGCAGTTAATGAATATGAAGTGATCTAATCTAATTAAAATGGTCAAACTGTCGGTGATGAAGAATAAAGAAAATATCGATATCCTTGCATCGTTATTATTTGAAACAAGCAAATGTTTCTAACCGTGCATAAAATAAAAAGTTCCCAAATACAAATAACAAAAAGGATTTAATCTAACTACTTATATTTTTACAATAACATTCCATTTATTCTTCCTTTCGAATTGGCAACTCAAATATTCTAATTAAACTCGACCAAAAATGATTTCGACCTAAGCCGAATATTGGCCATATTGTTTGTTTTTTGTTTGTAGTATCATTTATTAACGCTCTGCGAAAATATTCCCTTAAGCGCAGACTTCATAAAAAATACATAATATGTTATAATATACTTGTACCATTGTATGTGCAAATTATAAACATTTTTAAATTAATTAGCATTAAACTAAAAATAACAAAAAAAAAATGCAAAAAGAAAAAGAAGGAAAAAACAATGAAAAAAAAGAAGAGATGAACGCTAATTTGAAACTGTGATAAATAATCTTCTTGGCGTCATGAAGACAGCGTTGTACGGCCATGTCAGCTTGTCTACAAAAATCTCGGCATTTGTCCTATCGCGGTCTTAGGAAAACCATGGGAAAACCTTAGATAAGATTTAATGCTCATCAGAATTCCAATGTGTTATCAGCTATAGTCTTAGAGACTAGTAGATGCTGGTAAACCATTTTTTATGACCGAAGATTGGGTGCAGTTCTAATTGTAAGAGGAAATTCATTCCAAATTCTGGGGCCTTTTGCTGCAAAGGTATTTTTCCTAATGTCCAAAATTTTGTTTGTGAATATTGTTTCACATATCATGTCCACATTAGTCCCATATTTTTTTTCTCGAAGTGTGGCCCACATGTAAGTATTATGTGGGAAAACTATGGCCAATATTCGGCTAATATTCGGCGAAGGCACCGGAACCACATACATGGCCTCGAAATTTTTTTTACGCAGGAATTTTTTTAATACCTACTTCCCTAGTAGAAATTTTGACCAGAAATTCTGCCCAGAATCTGCTCAATTTTCTACCAGGGTTACGAATGATTCATAAACATAATTGGCACTACCAATAAATTGTTCCTGATATTTAATATTTTTGCATTATATAAGTTAAATATGAGCTATCACATTTGCTACACTTTACACATTGTACATACTAAAGACGAAGATTTTCAAATAGTTCAAGCTTTTCTTAATTTATACAAGTTGTTCGAAAATATGTCTCTCTGGATACCATTCTGTAGAGGGTGAATTTCTGAATCAAAGGCTCCTTTACCATTTTTAGATATAAGTAATTTGTTTATAATTTATTTTTTTTCTATGATTGTTTATTTTGACAGATTAATTCTAAACAAACTATTTGTTATATAAAAAAATAGTAAAGGAACTTTTGGTTCAGAATTTCACTTTTTACACAATGGTGTACAGAGAGACATATTTTCCGACGAAGTTGTAGAATGTAGATGTAACTTTAAATAATGGAAAAGTATTGTAATTTACTTATTTTTAAAACATAAAATTTGTGAAGGTTCTCTGCACGTTCATATGTATAAGATATTTTTTTTTTACAAATCATAAATACTAATATTTAGATAATAACTCTCGTAATGACTCTACTGTTAGTCTTACTCTTGAGCAAGAACAAGTTACAGCTATAAGATTCCTTTGAAAATTTAGAAAAAGTAAAATCTTATATTTGGGGTGATTGTCATATCACATCGATCTATGTAGGTTCAAATTAGAGCTCCTATC
Organism: Torymus texanus; assembly: GCA_036873485.1. Classification (NCBI taxonomy): domain Eukaryota; kingdom Metazoa; phylum Arthropoda; class Insecta; order Hymenoptera; family Torymidae; genus Torymus; species Torymus texanus. The sequence goes on from JAYJLV010000056.1 coordinate 4,437,185, forward strand.
GCATAGAAAAGCTAAAAAAATTGAGCAACGACAGTAAGAAAGATGCCGTATCAATAATTAAATACATCGAATGATAGACACATGAAAATCATAAAAAATCTTTTTATCTTTTTTCTAATTTTACATAAGTGCTGTTTATTTACTATTATTTATAATTGTTTCTTTTTTATTAAAAAGCTTCGGTTCATGTGTGTGCTTTTGTGAAGAACTTGAACATACAACCATTTGGATCTTATATTCCAAAAAGTTTAGAGTACCAGAGATTTATTTTGCATATTAATATACATTATTTGTATTACAAAGTGATATATTAACTATGTATCTCTTGTCAGATGATAATCGATGAGTAAGTGTAATAATTTTTACTCCATGACAAATTTTGGGACGATCGGTAAAAATTTCTCACGGGCTGAAAATTAATATTTTAAAAATTTTTAGGTTTTAGAATATTGCTTTTTCGTAGATCTTTTATAGAACATTTTCATCAGAAAATTGCCTGAATTTTCAAAACAAAATTATTCTGATATCACAATACTTCATTCATTAGTTCAAATTGCGTTTTTGTTTAAACAATTTCTCTTAAGTTATAGTTTGTGTGATTTTGTGAAATTGCAGCCTCGAGATTTAGATTCTACGAGTCAAAATCTAGAAAAGATGATGGTTATTTTTCACGATTGCTGCCGCAAAGATACATGGGGTGACATACCCGGGCCAGTCGAAATCGCTCGAAACTGAAAAACGGCTCGCGAGAGGCAAAGAAAGTCATGCTAAGTAGTAACAACGAATATAGACGCATAGTAGTAAGACCGCAGCGGCGAGTCCCCCCGAGCGTCTCCGAGCGCCCGCGAAGCGCGCTTCGGTTCTGCCGCTGCTATATCTATATATATTACTTAACTTTTTCGGACTTATCACGAGCTTAATTTTATTAAATGCAAGAAAAGTAATAGGTGATTGTTATGTAAAATTTCACGTTCTACAACTTTTGTTTAGAACTTTTTCCGATATGTTTTATCGTTTGAGAGTTATAAGCGAAAAACCGTTTTCTTGGGTGTATTTTGTTGTTGAAAAATTAGGAGTGAACCCGGTGTTTTTGCAACTTGCATTTTTGACCATCGTTTTTAGAGGGTGTGTGTTTACCAAATACCAAAAAGGCAGCCAGTCCCTTGAGGAAGTCGATTTCAGGCTTACCGTTGACTGTCCCAGTGTCCAGTCATCATTCACGAATGTGTGTACGCTGCTTTATAGTGTATATATATATATATATATGTGTGTGTGTGTGTGTGTGTGTGTGTGTGTATGCGTAGCAGCAAGTCAGCGACGGAGTGCATGAGTGATCGAGAGAGTTGAAGTCCATTTCTATTTAGTCCGCTGACAAAGTACGAAAAAACGTGTAGTACCTATACATTCACTTTATAGTCAACTTTGAGCGATTGGTAAAGGTACGAGTCTATAGTCTTTCAGGGTTATAGATTAGGAGAAGGTCCGTGGGCAGACGCCAGACGAGGAGGACGCAGCTCGCACCGCGATAGGAGGCTATGCCGGCGACGCCCACTCATCGTAGTAGCACGAATTAGTGCAGCAGCGCCGCGAGCAGCGACCGCCAAGGAAGCAGCAGCAGCCGCCGCAGCAGCAGCAGCAGCAGCCGAGGAGAATTGGTAGAGTCGAGCTTGCCCGCGTGTCCAGGAGGAGGTGGAGAGCTAGCCATGGACAGCAAAGGGAGGAAGGTCATCGTCTGCGACAATGGGACGGGGGTAAGCGGATACGTGGAGAGGTTATGTCTGGGTCGCGGCGCCCACTCATTCGCTGATACGGCGCTGCGACGATGATGATGAAGGTTCCAAAATACGTGATTCATACCTGCTCCTTGTAATATTTTCGCGAAAGCTAAATAGGCAATGAACTGTAACTGAAAAGTATATTACAGCTTTTTTGATGGACTTTTGACGTATTGTTATGAGGATAGTTAGTTGTTGATGTTTTACTTTTTGTTTGCAAATACAGCTGTAGATGAATGAAGACTGTTGGAATCAGTTTTGGTTTACAAAGGATATACGTTATTGTTTGTGATTTTCAATATGCAGATGTTTTGTCAGAGAATCTAAAGTATATTTAAATATATTGTATATTCTCTGTTTTTGTAATGGTAGCGTTACAATTCAAGTGCTTGAATTTCTAAAATTGTTTGCCTTTATCAATGGATTTTGAAAATAATGTAGTGTACTGTTGATACATGTTATCTTTATCAATGTTCTGATGTAATGCATAAATTGTCTTGGTAGTGTTAAACTAGTATTTCCGTAATGCATATTTTGTATACTTGGCGCAAACTGTGTCCTACATTGGAGTATTGCGCTATAGAAGCTAATATTCGAGCCGTATGCTATTAAAATTCTTGTCAAATATTTATTTAATTTATATTGTTGTATTGTTGAATAATAGCTAAATATTTTTGTTATAATACAATGATTATTTTCTTTGTATCAGGTCAAAAGGCCTGTGAAATAAAAATAAATAAATAAATTCTTTAGTTCACTTATCGGAAACATAAGCAAACGTTTTTATAATAACATAAATTGTCATTAAATGCATAGAAAATGTATATTATTTAGAGTTGAATTTTTAATAGAAGCACAAGGTCTAATATAGTAAAGATTAGTGTTACAAGATATTTATATTAGTAGATCTTATATAAAAAATTATATTAATTTTAGAATCTATGTATCTTTGCCGAAATTTTGAAAAAAATTTTATTTGTATAATTTGTTAATATTCTAAGAACGCTATTCCACAGAGCAATGCACCTGTACAATAAAAAGTTCTCAGTCTCATCTGGTAATTCTATGAAAGTATATTATTGTTTGAATCCAATTTGAGGCTTTATAACAATAATATTTCCAAAAAAAAATTAAATCATAACGATGCACTTTTTTGAAGTGGAGTAGATTGAACTTGATATAGACATTTGGATCAAAACTCAAATACTTAATATCTTAAAAATTTATGATTTATTTGTTAAAACATTTGTGTTTAATTTTGCAGATCACATAATAATTTATTTATTTAATACAGGATTATTTGTCTAATCTAAATAGAAAATGGTACATACATTTTTTTATGAATTAAATACTCATTTAACTGTATCGATACTGTTCTTGTTCTAATTTGTAATACTGCATGATTTATTATTTCAGATTCAAATATTTTTAGGAAGTATATAAAAATTAATTTTTAAGAAAGTTTATAATTAAAGAAGCAAAATTTTCTTTTGTGGTAAAACTATCAATTGACTGAAAGACAATATTATTGTTGATGCTTAAAATAATGAATATAGGAAACTTTATAACAATAAAATAAAACCATTGTACTTTGTAATAGTTATTGTGTATTTATATTTTTTGTCAAATAAATATTTAAAATATTACTGTAATTCATTAATCTTTAATTGTCATTCTTTCAGTTTGTCAAATGCGGCTATGCAGGGTCCAATTTTCCAGCGCACATATTTCCATCTATAGTGGGACGACCCATCATCCGAGCAGCCAACAAAATCGGAGACATCGATGTGAAGGTAAGACGTTCACTTAATGTTTAATAGATCGACGAATGAATGGAAGTATATCCTTCATGACTCGTTGCGCTAAATCACGATGTTTCAAAAGTAATGTCTCTCGGCCTACACCGGGATCAGAGAATCATGTTACCACGATCTAATTACGGTGTTCTATATATTTTCAGCAAGACCTTTGTGTCCGTGTAAGTCGATTTCTGGAGTCACACGCGACGTCACGCACTGATCAGAACTCGGTTATTCAAAATCTAGCGATGCACCCTCGCACGCTTGCAAGTTAGAAAAAAGAGAGTGAGATAACGATCTGTCAAAAGTTTCCCCTTTTCCTTCGTGACGTTACGATAATCATAAGCTAGTTTACTCTCGTGCGTTTAGTGCATTGAAAAAATAAACAAATTAAAAAAAGAAACAAAAAAAAACCTCGATTTGCGAGGAGAACTAACACAACCCTTTTGAGCAAATAATACCGCCAGATATTCCCTGTAAGTTTTCATTTTGAGCGTGCCTAATAGTAATAATGATTTTTGTATGTTGCGTGCTTGCCTATGCCTCTGCTAGGATGTGCTTGAGATGCCTGTAAGTCTAAAAACGCACTACTTGTCATTGATAGTAGATTTGAATTAATTAAATTAAGTTTTAAAGGTATAAAATCATATAGTTTTATTTAGTTTGTTGTTCTTCAGTGTTTATGTTGTGGTTAAGTCTTAGAGTCGTTATACTCTTGAATTTATTGAGAGCAAGATAATCGTCCCAAAATTTTTCTGCAGGACCTTATGGTTGGTGAGGAAGCCAGCAAATTACGATCTATGTTGGAAATTAGTTATCCAATGCAAAATGGAGTTGTTAGGTAAATATTTTCAAATGATTTGAAAAACTGTTTGTAATTAAAAGTATCTTCAATTATTTATTATTACAGGAATTGGGAAGATATGTGCCATGTTTGGGATTATACCTTTGGTCCAGAGAAGATGAACATCAATCCACGAGAATGTAAAATCCTGTTAACGGAACCTCCAATGAATCCTATAACAAACCGGGAAAAGATGATTGAAGTATGATCAATTTGATGTTAAAGCCATATTTTATTTTGTAAAAAAATTTAACTGTAAATGTCTGCTTTTGTATTTTATCATTAATAACAAAATTTTATTTTTAGGTAATGTTTGAAAAATATCAATTCGCCGGGATGTACATTGCAATTCAAGCTGTATTAACATTATATGCCCAAGGATTAATCAGCGGAGTTGTTGTTGACTCTGGCGATGGCGTGACTCATATATGTCCAGTCTATGAAGAATATGCCTTACCTCACCTCACGCGAAGGTTAGACATCGCCGGTCGCGATATCACTATGTACCTTATCAAGCTACTATTACAGCGTGGATACGCTTTCAATCATTCCGCGGATTTTGAGACTGTCAGGATGATAAAGGAAAAGCTATGTTATATTGGATACGATATCGAAACTGAGGAAAAATTAGCCCTTGAAACGACTGTTCTTGTCGAATCATATACGGTAAATATTAATTTAATAAATTACTTTCATTTCAAAAGTCTTCACGTGTTGAGCCAAAAAAAGAAATCGTCTGATTTTTATACAGATTGACCATTACACATAATTTTACATAGTCTACTTACCTGAAATAGAGGTTCTAAAGTTTAACTTTTTGTAGAAACATTTGACATCGCATTTATTTATTGCGAAATGATTTAGAGTCACAGAATATACACTAATAATTTAACAAACTTTTCTAAAACTTATTAAATACCTACGAAAGACGCGTGAAATATAATACACGTATAATACATTGTATTATTATTTTATCAGTATTTATTCAATTTATTATAACTTATTCCAACTTATTGTTATTACTGCTAGCTAAGAATAGAAAAGATTATGCTCTTTAAGGTTATGAAAAAAGTCTAATTCCCGGTGCATAAATGTCTTTAAATGGAGGATAGTAACATTAAAATTTATAACGTTTACAGTTACCAGACGGTCGAGTGATAAAGGTCGGAGGCGAGAGATTTGCTGCGCCTGAAGCCTTATTCCAGCCTCATTTAATTAACGTCGAAGCCCAGGGTATTGCCGAATTGGTGTTCAATACTATTCAATCAGCCGATATTGATATGCGAAGCGAACTTTATAAACACATCGTACTTAGCGGCGGAAGCACCATGTATCCTGGTCTACCCTCGAGACTTGAACGAGAAATCAAGCAGCTATATCTGCAACGAGTATTAAAGAATGATACTACAAAATTAAATGTAAGTAGCATGTAAATTTTTACCTTAAAATTTCTATCTTATAGAAAGAAAAATTAGTTAGTCATATAGATATTTATTTTCCTGGTTTTTTTAAAGATAGTTGATTCCGAAATCACGATTCTTACGATGATCATAATATTTCATGTATATAAGAAGTATAATGGTCAACATAATTGTGACAAATTTCATATCATTTTAACAACTCAAAATTGTTATATAAAATTTTAATCTAAAGTTGCAACACCTACATGCCGTTTAATCATAGTTGACATTTAATTAATTCCAACAAAATTTACGATATGAAAAAAGTTAATAAAATAGTTTTGTTTACGTTTAACTTTCTTAATGCTCTGTTAGGCTTATTAAAATCATAGTCCTATTTGTCAAAATTATTTCGATTTTCAGAAATTTAAAATTAAAATCGAAGATTCACCAAGACGGAAAGACATGGTCTTCATCGGAGGAGCGGTCCTCGCCGAAATATCCAAAGATCGCGACAACGTATGGATCCTTCGTGAGGAGTACGAGGAGAAAGGGCTGAATGTCATGGAGAAATTAGGCTCTCGTTATGCCTGAGACTAACCGTACTAACATAAGAAGAAACGCATTTACTAGTACCTAGACGAATAATGGAGGAAGCGTGCTTCTAAGCGAAAGCCATAGCGCGCTCGTCCACAGTCGACGAAGAACGTATAGGTGCAAATGTAACGTGATCGCGCACTATAGATGAGGTTGGAAGAGCGCACGGAACCGTGCAAGTTGCGCGCGAATAAACAGTAATTAATACGAAATCGCTCAAAGTACAGTTATAAAGAGTATGAATTTTTTTTTATTCTGGCGTCGGTGCCAAGACACCGTCTCCTATACGATATCTACATTGAACGAAGCGTCGACAAAGGGATGTTTTCTCATCCCCGGCAAATTTTCCTCGATGTATACTTTTGTAAATATTAACTCATTTATTAAAAAAACGAAGTCACTCAATTCGATGTTATTTAAATCATAGTAACCAGTCACTGTGTTCCTTAATTATATTTTGTTACATATTTTGTACTTTTCTATTTAAGGGACCGTTACTTTCATTTTTTTTAAATCTATTTGAATTTAATTTTCAAAAAGTTATTTTATAATCTTTGTTTTTTAATAATAAATGTAAAAGCAGAAAGTTTTGTTTTTTATTGCTCTTTTGAACTATTTATATGCGTTATTTTCATTGTACACAAATAAATAATTTTTATTTTTAGAATTGAAATTCGAAATCAACCATTATATATGCAACAACATTCCACAGAGTCTAAATCACAAGAAGAATGGCCAACACATTAAGTCATTTATAAACTTAGATTAATAAAATATAACTCGTGAAACAATTCACAAAATATAAACTAATTTAAAAATAATTTAATGGTGCCATCAACAATAGGTACATTAATCATGTACAATTCCAAATTTTAGAAGAGGAACCGAATAACGTGAAACTCCACTTCATAGTCATCACAAAGCAGCATACACACCTGCTTAGCGTGCTAATCATCGCCTAGGAAAAGATCAAAAGGAGGCTACAAGTTCTTGCGCTTGCGCGCTGCTAGAAGTGTAATATGACGCTATCAAAAAATGTATATGGTCTCTTATTGGTCTAAAAACCGTCTCACGACCAGTGCTATTTTCGACAGTTTAGTCACATATTTTGCAAAGTAGGAGTGCTGGTTGCCTACGCGGTTATTCATATTATAATTAATTAGATTCTCGTTTTCATTAATAATTAACGCACTGCGCACGCCATCCTTCGGCATTTGTTTTACTTCTTTTTTGACAATCATTATATTTTTTATATTATTTATAACGTCGACATTTGTGAACCCACATGGAATTAATTTGCGACGGGATCTATAGTTTAAAGACACGTTTAAATCAATACAGTGATACGCCTCCCTGTAAGTTAGGCATATAAAGTACTGGGCTCGAACTGTCGACCCAGTTATCAGACCAACACTCTACTGCTGAGCCATCGCCGCTCTTACAATCATTATTATACTTAAAAAGAACACCTCAATACCGTTTTAATAATGATATATTTGAATGAAAAAAAACGATATTTTATAATTATTCTGGAAAAGGCGGTCTTTTTTAAATTCATAAAATTGAGAAATATTTTGGACCGTCATTTTCGACATCAACTGATCAAAAAGAAAAGACCGGTCATTTTACGCTTCTACCACGTTCGCGTATAACAGACAGCTCTCTCGGGGTACAAATATACGCGTATAGTGTATGCACATATCGCATTGCACTCAGTGCACGGGGTACGAGTGCACCCAAAATCAACAGAACAAGTGCGCGAGGATGATGATGAGGGAGCGACAACTGACGACGATAACGAACATTGTCGTCGTCCCGCTGGGCGACCGCGAAGCACGTGCTCGACGCCCGATGTGATCGCAACTCGATGCGAGTGCGTGATAAATAAAGCATACATAAACGTCAGTATAAGCAGGTGACCGCAATCAGGATGCCGGCGTACACCGACAGGAGGACGGAGAGACCGTAAGTGAGACAGAATTATGGTTTTTCGGTTTAGTAACATAGTCGAAATATTACAGAGTGTTTTTTAATGTTTCCGTAGTGTATATCTGTACACATGCAGTGTATATGCTTGTTTGTATGACAGATCCTCAAAAGAGTGCGATTACGTAAATATAGTTAACATTGACGCAAGTAGGTATATGGGGCCTTTACCACCGCTTGGTCGCGCTAGTGAGACCGGGTAAATACATTATTTTTGTACGTCTATATTTATGCATGCGCGCGCAGCTGTCATACATAGATATATGCAAAAATATAACGTATTTACACCTGTGTATCTATTACTAACTCGCCCTAGCGAAGAAATTATGTGAGATCCCAAATAGTATCCCACGTGAGATTTTGGATTATATGATTCTATATTTTATTCGAAGTTCGTAAATTCATAATATCGGAATCGCTAAAGGCAAAATTTCTTTCCGTGTACTTGCGAATTTGGCATGGGATATTTTCACGTGGAACACGTTTATTCCTATTCTTTTTTCGTAATTGCAATTCAGTATTGTCGCGCTCACAGTTAACGCTCAAAGGCGTAATATTTTCCAGCTCACCCCTTAAGAATCAAAGAATCGAGCTTCAGCGCGAAAATACGCCTTCAAATATAAATAATGCTGAAGAGTCGAGAGTCAGCTGATCGTTGCCGCGCGTTATGCTCTCGAATGTAAATTCGCACATAATTGAACGGTATCGTGAACACAGACGAAATAAAGGGATGGACATATTTGTTTGGACTGCGTTCTTTGTTATTCTTTCGCGGAAAGCAGTGGGAATTGGTACGAGAGCTGTTCTCGAGGCCATCACACGCAGTCGGGAGAATATGTAGGTCTTCTCGAGCAGTTCAATTTGAAATTCCTTCTGCTACTGTCACGAGTGCGCGGGAAGGTTGACGCACTCCCCTTATTTTAGATCTTATTACTTTTTCAAGGTAACAGGCGTGCGCACACAACCTCTTTGCTTGTAAATTTGGAAAACTGCAGCGCGTAGAAAACGTAAGTGTGTTCACACACACACATGCAGTTGTGAGAGTTTGTAATAGGATTTTAATTAGCTATACCGCCGGCTGCGGATAAAGCTTTGATAATTAAATTTTATCGATAATTCTGGTTTGTTAACCATGTGAAATCCCGCGACAAAATAGAACAAATACGAAATTTATTAGGACGTTGCTTTGAAAGAAGAATAGAAAATTGAAATTATGCTTACTCGTATAAACAGATAATTTTACGTTTTCTGGCTAAGCGTAAGCATAATATACCGCAAATATCTCACTTCAAGAAAATTATATTATATTGCTTGCCTCTTGAGAAAGCTATGTGATCGTAAAAAAAAGTTTGGAAAAATATGTTAGAAATGTTAAACAAATTTCGAAAAAGAGTGTGTGTATGGACCTTATGTAAATTGTTCGATTTTAAGAAAAATCATTACGTGTGTGTAAACTTTCGATAACACGAAAACCATTGTAATCATTTTCGTCAAATAAAACATATTCAGATTAATGTTTATATCGATTTTTTTTATTTTATAACCAAAAAGCCATTTCAAATTTATCTATCTTTTTTTTTAATTTTCTTGTATGTTACAAGTCATATTACTTAACATAATGAACTTTTCTTAAAAGATCTTTAAATTATCTACATTTTTTTTTATTTTTAAATTATCTTAACTCTGGCATTAATTATTGGCCGTTGTTAAACGTCCGACAGATGGGAAAAAATATGTTCCTGTCGTAAAAAAATTAAAAAAACACGGTAATATGA
>JAYJLV010000056.1:4447460-4465078 GCA_036873485.1 Torymus texanus
TATATATATAATTATAGACATACTTCCTCCTCGTCTTCCTTAAAAAAAGAAATCTACACGTCCAGAGAAAATCTCGAATGATCCACCAAAGCTAATAAACATCACTCCCACGCGTATACGAAATCCAAAGCGCGAGCTGTTTATGCAAAAAAAGGAGGCATAGCAGCAGCACGGCGGCGGCGGCACCCACGCGACCTCTAAGATGGACGTAATAGGCGTGAAGTGGAAGCTCACGCGGGTACCACAATACAGATGACGAATCTTTCTCGCGTTGCGTCAGTGCACCGTGCGACGAGATATGACCAAAAAAAAAATAATTACACACAAAAAATAAAGGTGGGAATAGAGGATAGGAAACGGAGGTTTTGTTGTATCTGTGTACTTGGTGAAGGTTTTGCGTATGTGTGTATTATAGGAACGAGGGTTTGGTCGAATATGTAGATGTTTACATACGATGAGGTGGTAATGGAGAAAATTCGAGTTACAGCCTAGACTCGTCGTTAAACGCCATGCGAAATTGTGAACTAAAAAAACGTAGAAGGACGGGTGTGTATTTAGAGTATAATGTTAAAATTTATTGGTTTATTTTCTATATATTCGAACTAAAAATAAGGCACTTCCTGACGAATCAATCGTTACTCTCAAGGCTGCACGCGGGAATCGAGCTACCACACAAAGTTTCCTTATCCATAAATAATTTACGCGCTTTCGCGCATATATATATAACGGACGATATATAATCGTTTCTACACAATCTATATTGCAGCCACCGCACAATAAGAGAAAGACGCAAGGCAAGGCGAAAGTCTTTCATTGCACGAATCATTTCTATAATTAGCCTCGACAACTGGGCCCTCAGTGCGCGGTTGGGAAGAAACGCGACCAGGAAGCTCTTAAGGGCTTTAATGAGCCATTAAGACGCCCGGCGTTGTTTTCGAGTGACTAAATAATCCCGACGGAAGCTGCGCTCATGCGCGCCAATAGAATTTTCTCTCATCGAGCAATTGTAGGTCTTAATTGTCACAGGAAAGTATATATATATAATGATATTATAGCGAGTTGTGTGTACGTGTGTGTGTGTCAGGTTGAAGGTATTCAGTATAGGAAGTGTCGCGATGTGAAAAACGTTTGGTTTGGAGGTCTCTCTATATATATGTATTGATTAAGGTTTCGCTATTCGTTGTGTGTAAATGTGGCGTTCGCGTATATTATATGCCAAGTTTGTCACTTGGAACTGTAATACGTGTGTGTGTATGTGTATGTGTATGTATATATATATATATATATATATACACACACGCGCGCGCGCGCGAAAGGAGAAATATTTTAAAATTATTAGAACGCTAAACACCGTGGAGTTGGTATAACGGTATGGAACAATCAAACGAGTCGAGCTCTACTGATGGAATGCAATTAATTTCTTGTGATTCCTCGATATGTATGTATACATACACATTCATAACCTCATGATAACCAGAAATTCAACTTTTTTTTTATCTCTCGCGCCACAGCATTTCCATATACTTTTATATTACTCCGTGGAATCTTATACGTATACAGGGAGGAGACGTCGTAAGAGTCCGAACCAATTGAATTATTCATGTGTCGTCGTCATCATTCACAGCTGGATGAACTTTTATAGTATTAGCATTAATTACGACCCGATCACCGTCGTCGTCGTCGTCGTCGTCGCACGTATCACACAGCACGAGTATATGTATTATAACAGTAAACATACAGAACGATGCTAATGAAGAGCAGCACCAAAAGATACCATGCGGTCCTATGTACAATTGTAATTTCATAAAACGGCATCGCAACTGTAAAGACATACTCGCGTGCGTATATAGCCAAGTCCATTCGGTTGATTGAAGCCCTGAACTTTAAGGCGACGCGACCTCGGCCGGAAAAATTATTGTACTCGATGTGTAGAATGTCGCGCTTGCCTTTTATCAATCGACGTTGGTTTTGATATATAATAATAGTGGAAAAAGCGAATAAAAATTAAAACCATATGTGTGTGTGTGTGTGTGTGTGCGTGTATATATATATACACACACACACACACACACAAGAAGGTAATGAAGTATATGTTCATTTTTTTTTGTAATTTATGAATGAAATTCACGGCACGTTCATAAATTTCCGAGATATCGATTTTTCTTTGAAACGTTTATCGCGACCGAAGAACAATGCGCACGAGGTTAAAAATATAAGGAAAATTAACGTCGAAAGAAACTGGCGTGTATTTGCTGTTTATAATCGCAACAATGAGGCAGGTATAATATCTTGTAAAAGAGTCGTCGTTAAATTTGAAATTGAAATTTTTTCCTTCTTCATTGCCTTTTAGTGACGAGATACTTTGAAAATATCCTTATATACATGTATTAATAACGTATATATATATATATCGTTTTCTCTTACAAACTCCCTAATAAAAAAATAACAAAGTCCTCCGTAGTTATCCATTTTACAGCTATAACGAAAAGCAATCAACTCGAGACGAACCCTAAATCACTCTGCGGGTAAATTTGTTTTGCAAATGCGTTTCTCTTTCTCTCTCTCTCGACACACCGTTAAATATATATATATATATATATATATATATATATAAGACGGGTTCCTGCTCCAGCCACCGATCACTCAACGAACCATGAACTTGGTTGCGGCGCGCTTCCGGTATATACATAATCCCGTATAGCGTCCACCGACGAGGATGGAAGATTCGTCGTGATGGAAGTATAGCAATACTTTCCCGATAAATGATCGGTATAACGAACCAAGTCGAACTTAAAATTGGCTTTTACTGTTAAACAGGTGAGAAACTATGCGTATATAAACAACGATTCAGTAAATAGATTTAAAAAGTCGCATACTATACGGATACTCACATAATATGTACATATATGTTTATAGTCGAAGCACAGAAAAAGAAACTTTTCTGGATCCGAGGAATCATTCCTCGTACAAGATCGAGAATTTCCCGTTTGCTCGTACATGTACACCTCCGATCGTTCTTGATATATCTGACGTGCCGTACAGATCTAAGACAGTACATAAGGCGTGTCACGAAGCAACAACTTTGTACAGCGGAGAAAACGTAAGTTGCGCACTCCATACCGTTGTACCTAATGTCTAACAGATTCGAAGATTTCCAAAGAAACCGTACCTTCGTAATAACTGATAAGCTCAGCTGGGGGAATTTTAATTATAACGCGAGAGAGTACATATATACTTATACGTGATGCGTTATCTCAAGGTAAACAACCTACCGATTCGGATAACGCGCAGAACCTCGTAGCTCTTAATTCGTACAATATATTATAACGCCTCTGATACCTCCGAAACCTCTAATAAAATTTCATCTCGCAGTTACGCGATAGTCAAACTACAACGCTTACCAGCTGGGCAATCTTGATTATTCCTGGTATGCTCCTATAATAAAGCACATTCAGCTTAATCCCAGCAAATGCACTTGTCTGTGCACCTTCGGGTTTTGGCGCGGCTGCTGGCCTCGAACCATCCTGTACAGTTACCGTCACGCTCTCCGTCATCATGCCTTGCACACACTACTACGATTATATATACTCAAAATTTGATTTAATATAAGTATTATAACCAACTCGTAGCACACCTGTTGAGCACACACAGAAGAGAGAGTGAGAGAGAGAGAGAGAGAGAATGATCGGCCCGCACACTGGCCACACCGCGCAAGACTAAAGCCAGGAACGAGTGAGCGAGCGCGCGCACGCGAACGAGTGGCAACCGCGATCCCCTCCGCGCGCAACTCTCTCGATGTGCCGCTGTGTCTGTATATACCTCTTTCTATGTAGCGGGTTCGTTATACCCACACATATACTACTTATACTACTTACTCCTTGAGGCTATACGATGGTGTGTATATATGCAAGCATAGTACACTTATACTTGAGCCGCGACGATGATGTCGGTATATATATATATGTATATATATATATGTGTGTATAGGTCCCCCACCCCACTGGTATATATAGGAATACCTATAGCAATTTCCACCTGGAGGCGCGAAGCGCGCGGTGTTGGTGAAGAGGAGGTGGAGATATACGGCGAGTAATTGTTGTTATGTAATTGTGATATGATGCGTAGTGGGTGTGTGCACGATGTGAAGGCCGGGGTGCGAAATGTACAGGTTTGAAGTGTTATTGGGGATGTTTTTGGGAATGTTTGATTTTTTTAGGTGGTATTTGTATAGATGATTTGCGCGATAATGGTATCACTACTGAAGAATTTGTTATGATAATTTGGTATTACAACAATTGTTGTGTCAAAAGTGTTTGTTGTCTTGGCATCTTTTTTTTACAATTGATGTAATATGCTTTTTTTTAATAATTTTTTAAACGTTCATAAATAAATAAACATGTTTTTGGATTGATACAACCTTCTGATATAGCTGAGTATTATTTAAAATGAAATAATGTTTTTTTCCTCAATATTGGTCTCACTTTGTTAGTGTCTAGTTTTAGCCGTATATTACATATAAGCGTATTTTGAATTGAAAAATACGAGTAGAAATAAAAATTTTAAGTTTATCTAATTTATCTTAAAGCAAATTAATATGTAACTTCAATTAATATATATATCAATTACTTACAGAAGAAAACGTAATTTGATCATGTTTTCAAGATTTCGTTAGAAAAAGATTAAAAAAAACTTTGTAATAATTATCATAGTCATTGTACCGTAGTTCTAAAACATTTTAACGCTCATCATCCATGTGTTTCGTTCACAATTCGGAATTCCATAAAACCAACTTGTTTATTTTCTCAAACAATTTCATATTATTACAATAATTTAAATAAATTAATCCACCGCTTTATATAGGGTCTTACAACAATCATTTTTTTTCTTAGTTTTTTAAGTTTAACCTTTAACATCAAAAACTACGGCCAACGGAGACATGAAATACCTGATCATTTATAACATAATAAGTATAGTCCGCATTCGAAATATTTAACGCACAATGAAATATCTTTGACTCACCATTACATATCTTTGGTCAGATATACTGATGAGAGGTAATTTGAAATTGTTTGGTTTTTTTCGAAATTAATGGACAGTACGAGTAAACTTGAAGCAACACGTGTTAAATTTCTGGCAGCACGGACTGCGTGTAGTCGGTCTTGCCAATTCCGGAGTGATCTACTGAACAGTACCGCACGCTATTTTTCTCTGAGAGAACATTTGTCACGGCGAGAAAAGTCGAATTTTAATCGGTGAACATTAAAATTCTAATGATAAAATAGAGGGTACAGGTATAAAGCTAAACGTTGGAAATTATTATCGGTGATGACGTACACTTAAGATTTAGCATAAAAATTTTTTTCTCTCAATTTTCCTTATACAATTCTAGTTTGTAAAGTTATAATAACGAAGAGCAATTAAAACGTCATAGACTCTAAATAGTAAATTAATTGCTTTTTTCTAGCAGCTCGATAAACCGCAGTGATTAAGGCTATAAATATGAGATTAATTCAGATTTGTCATTTAAATGTATACACAAAAACAACAACAAACTTTCTTGTACTCAAACACAAGATTGTTTTCAACATAACTGTCGCACGCTCCACTCATGAATTTCGTGTCTTTAAACGCATAATTCCGATGCGCAAGATAAGAAAAAATTACACGTGTAATCTCATCGCGTGCTTTTACCGAGAGAACTGTAATTTTGCGATGATGCACGTATACCGCACGTCATCAATTGCGCGTCGAGCTGAAAATGCTCACGATATTCGTTCACATAATTAAGGCCATGAACTTGTCACGAGGCTCTGTAATCTCGCGCCGGACGCGTTAAAAACGGCCCAACTTAATGATATTATACTACTCGTCTCTCAGTTTAAATATATAACCGTAAGTATAGGAAATGAGAACGAGCGTCCGCAGCCGCTGTGTAGTAACTTTATGGTAGACAACACATATATATATAAATACATATTTCTTTTCAAAATAAAAACCTATACTATGCCTTTCAAATTCTAAAACGTTCCTCATTAGTTTATCAATGAAACCAATATGTATACCTTATTACTCACGTACTCTTCTACTCTTATCACTGATTAATCATTTTTCTGCTGAAATCGTGATATACACACGCCCGACAAATCACGCTTCGGTGTATTCGCACACACACACACACATATAGGTATAAAGTTTCTCCCGGTGTTTCATTATCCTCAACGTAACCCGATATTTCTACGCGTCGTCTGCCCATCTAAAGACGATTTCAATCCTGTTATAATATATTTTCACTTATTTCTGACATACATAATAACTGTATCCCTCCTCTCCCGCAATTACTCCAAGAATTTCGATCACACACCTTTTCCAAACCTGTCAACTTGCGCAACAGCACGTAGTGGAATCTTATAATAAATGCCAAATGACTCATGAATTTCTAACGCTGCGCGGCTATAAAAAGCGCTAAAATAGCTACCTCTATACTCCTGCGCTACTATATAGATTTGCTCTGACTTTTCGACGATCGCTAAATGTAAACCAATAATAACAACAACATTGGCATGTATAATATACTATGCCCATATGACACTAAATAATATATATAGAAGGTACAAAACATATACATAATAAACACATACGTGTGTGTGTATATATATTATGTCGCTGTTGCTTGGAACGCGCGCCTAATCATATTTAGGTGATGATCGCATCGCATCGCATAGCGCGCGCGTATCACTTAATAATCTCCCCTCCCTATATATCTATCCTATATCTATCCACTACACCATATAATATTATCAAACACACACTCACCAGCTGAGCAATCTTTATCATTCCTGGTATCGTACGGAAGTAAATCGGTTGCAAGCTAAGATTGACAGTTGGTCCTGTCGACGTCGTCGTCGTAGTTGTCGTCGTTTGGGGCCTTGATGATTCCGGGCCTTTGTGCACCGTCACCGTCACGCTTTCCGTCATCATCTTGCTTTTCTCTCTCTCTCTCACTTAACGTCAGAAAACGATAGTTATATATATATATATATATATATATATATATATACACACACACACACTGGACACCTGTTACGCGAAGTAGGTCAGTCACACAGTATTCGCGCTGCAGCACAGCTCGTGTGGGTATATGTGTGCACGGGAGAGAGTCGCGCGTGCAAAACTGATGCGCGCGCGCGCGAGCCCACGGGAGTTGCTGCTGCTGCTGCTACTGGCTGTGGACGCCGATCCCCCACGCCGATGCGTGCCAGAACCTCTCCCCCCCTTCTTATCTATATGTATATAGCGAGCGGACAGTGTGACACATTCGGTCCAGTTGCGGCGTGTGTGTGTGTGTGAAGGAGAATCGTTGTCATGGTTGGGAGGTATAATTATAAAGAGAGCTGTACGATATAGGGAGAGGGAGGGAGGATATATTATGGATAAGTGAATGAAGATGTTTTGGAGGAGGAATTATTGAATGGAGATGACAGATTGAAATTGATATGAGTATAGATGTAGATGATACGGTTGAAAGGTTGATTTGAAATGTTTCGTATACCTAGGAGCTGTTGATGATTAAAATTTTTTCGAAATGCAAGTGGAAATGATTGTTGATGTTTGTTTCATTTGAGCTGGGTTATAGGAATCGGTTTAGTTAAGTACCCATCATTTTCCAGTAATTTTTAAAATAAGTATAGGCCCATTGATGTCTAAATTTTCCGAAAAGTTGGTGATTGTTGATGACTAATGTTGATGTTGATGTCTTCAAGGTGCCTTACAATTTTGAATTATAGGAACAGTTTCCACGTAAATTGATAAATGTTGTTACTATATATAAGTTTGCGGATTTAGAATTACAAAATTGATCGATCGGAGCACCAGAAAAAGTGTTACATTCGAAATTTAACGCATGTATTTTATTAATAGCACTATATATAGTACTATCGCACCTACTTGTAGTCGTATTCGATATCTGATTACACGTAGTTTGAATAGTAAAATAAAGAAGTATTCTTAAATGATTGTATGATATAAAATTTAAAGAATTAAAAACGCAAAATAATTTTTATTCAAATAAAAGAGACTGACTGTTAAACATTTATGGGCCAATCTATGAGAGTATTTATGTGATATTTCTTTTCCACTATCTTTTTTTTTTGACCAGATTCGGAAAAAAATCCTTCTTTTTGTTTAAAACGGCACACAATATGATTACAATAATGATAACCAAAAAAAATCACGATTTAACATGTTTTTATTAAAATTTATCGTAGATAATATATTCAAACAAAATTTTATATAAGGTTTTACCAACTAAATTTCGATTGTTCATTTATAAATTTTAATTTTAATTTTTAATTAAATTTTTAATAAGTTATATTTTTTATATTTACAAATGTATGTGTTGTACCCGTTTAGTAAGTACATTGCTTAATATAAAATTATTTACCTTGCATTATTTGGAATTTATAATTTTTAAATATGCCTTTTAAGTAATTTCTAATTAAAATAAATAAAATCAATAACATTTATTTAAGATTCCCGCACAATTATGGCTTAAACTTAATGACTTATAAATTCCTAGAATTTGCATACTCATTCAATCTAGTGACAGTATGAATTCCCTAGCATCGTCTGTCGTGGCCGCAGTGACAAGCATTTTCCGGAATAAGTTCGGAAACTGCTACACTTTTTTCAAGTTTTATTACAAATTTTTAATAAACAATCATCATTTTATGAGAGTATTGTAAACGAACAGACTGCTAAAGTCCCTCACGGGCCAAAAGACTCAAGATGACGTTGATAAACAAGGTCAGTAGTGAATTACAGTATCATTCTAACCTATAACTTCACATAGCCACTGTACTTTTGTTTGTAACTAAAATTCGTTTTTAAATTTTAGATGGAAATCGATGAGAAGACTATGAAAGGCGAAGGATTTAAGCCTTATTACATCCAGAAAATTGAAGAACTGCAGTTAATTGTAGCTGAAAAAAGTCAAAATCTCCGTCGTTTGCAAGCACAACGCAATGAGCTCAATGCCAAAGGTATGTTATTATTTAATTTTATTTATTTCTATAATTTTTTAATAAATAATTTATTTATGATTTTTTTTATTATTTGTTTCTGCATGGAAAGTAGTAGTTTTAACTTTAATATTATTTTTAGTACGTATGCTTCGTGAAGAACTTCAGCTCCTTCAAGAACAAGGTTCTTATGTTGGAGAAGTTGTCAAACCAATGGACAAAAAGAAAGTATTAGTTAAGGTTCATCCAGAAGGGAAATTTGTTGTAGATTTAGACAAAAACATTGATATTAATGATGTGACACCTAATTCTCGAGTTGCTTTAAGAAATGAGAGCTACACACTACACAAAATTCTTCCAAACAAAGTTGATCCTCTTGTATCCCTCATGATGGTGGAAAAAGTCCCAGATTCTACTTATGAAATGGTTGGTGGTCTTGATAAACAGATTAAAGAAATCAAAGAAGTCATTGAATTACCAGTCAAACATCCAGAATTGTTCGATGCTCTTGGTATTGCTCAACCAAAAGGAGTACTTTTATATGGTCCACCAGGAACTGGAAAAACCTTATTAGCTAGAGCTGTAGCCCATCACACTGAATGTACTTTTATTAGAGTTTCTGGTTCTGAACTTGTACAAAAATTCATTGGAGAAGGTTCACGAATGGTGAGAGAACTTTTCGTCATGGCCAGAGAACACGCACCATCTATTATTTTCATGGATGAAATCGATTCTATTGGTAGTTCTCGTATTGAATCTGCATCTGGTGGAGACAGTGAGGTATTTATTTTCTTTACAATAGTTACTATTAGCATTACAATTTAGATACTTGTTAAATCTTTTATAATAGAATTATCTAAACAAAATTCTCATTTTTTAGGTACAACGTACTATGTTGGAACTTCTGAATCAATTGGATGGATTTGAAGCTACAAAAAACATTAAAGTTATTATGGCAACAAATCGAATTGATATCTTAGACCCTGCACTTTTACGTCCAGGTCGTATTGATCGTAAGATTGAGTTCCCACCACCAAATGAGGAAGCTCGTCTTGATATTTTGAAAATTCATTCAAGAAAAATGAATTTGACACGTGGTATTAATTTAAGGAAAATAGCAGAACTGATGCCTGGTGCTTCTGGAGCTGAAGTAAAGGTAATCTAAAATAATTTATATAAATATATCTTGAAAATATTAAATGTATCAATTTAATAATAATTAAAAATGTGCTTTTAGGGTGTATGCACTGAAGCTGGTATGTATGCTCTGAGAGAACGTAGAGTGCATGTCACACAAGAAGACTTTGAAATGGCTGTAGCCAAAGTTATGCAGAAAGATTCAGAAAAGAACATGTCGATCAAGAAACTATGGAAGTAAACATCTCAAGATTCTTATATTATATACTGTAATTTAATTTCATTGTTGCGAACGTTTTATAAATCAATGCAATACTTAATATAATAAAAGAAATTGATTAAATCATAATCAATAACAAAAACCTGAGTGCTTTGGTTCAATTACTTTTTTAAAAGTGAAACTAATTCTAACGCTGCATGACTTTCAAGCTTATATATTTTTTCAGATTTTATTAATTTTATCGTTTCGTTAACAAAGTCTTTGAAAAATATGATTTTGTTAAGGATTTTTATAAATTAAAAAATTCTAAATAAAATTATTTAAAATATTAATGATTTTTGGACATTATACCAAAAGATAAAACAAAATATGTACTTATTTTGAAATAAATCCATATCTGATTTGTTAAATATATCTTATGATATTGTCTTATTTGATTCGTCAAAGTAACATAGCGCTAAAAGCAATAATAAATTCAAATTCAAGATGTCAAAAGTCGAAGCTTTATTAATTATGGTACTGGATATGATATACGTATACCTATTACAATATTACGAAGATAGAAAAAAAAATCGATTCCACTTTGTATGTACAGATATATTATATAGCATAGTAAATTTTATGCAATGTAATAAAAATATTGCTTGCTTTATGCTTATCTTTGCAATATATTGTAATCGTATTCATAGTTCGTACCACATACCATTACTTGTTTAATTAGTACCGATTTTGACCACATTACGCGAATTTAGAATTGCTTTTGGCGCAGCTGTGCTTCTCTTGCACAGTCATACTGCCGCTGCCGTACCTACATAATCACTACTTTCGGTTCTGCTAACTGCTAACTTGAATATGCACCGGAGCGCCGGTAACAGTAACTCATCTTTGAAGCCATGTTCTTTATCAGAAGAACATAAATTTATAAAGAAATAAATAAAAACATCAATTCACAGTTAACTTCTTAACATATATTTACTGCAAAGATGGCTGTGGTTATAGAAACTACCATTGGTGATTTTACAGTGGATCTTTACACAGACAGCAGGCCGCAAAGTTAGTTGACAAGGGTTAATTCTAACCTCACCAATATTTATTTTACCTTTATTGATCTTAAAAATAATACCTTTTTTTAAGTATTGTTAAAATTAAAGATAAAAATTACATACTTTATTGGTCAACATTTTGTTTTCATAATTTACTCTTAATTTCTTTCATAAACATTTTAAAATTACACATTGTTTACTCTTGCAGCTCTTTTTTGTATATAAGGAAGAATGTTTTTTTATGTTTATAATTTTGAATAAACTATTTGAATAAACAAATTGTTGATGTCAGATGATAGATAATATTATTTTTTGAGTTTTTAAATAAAATTAGGAAATCATTACAAATTTGTATATAACTAACAGATATATATTTTTAATTTATTACAGCATGTCGCAACTTTCTAAAACTATGCAAAATCAAGTACTACAACTGGAACTTATTCTTCACAGTTCAGAGCAATTTTATAGCTCAAACTGGAGATCCAACTGCTACTACGAATGGTGGAGAAAGTATTTATGGTATTATCTTAGGGAAAGAAGCTCGTTATTACGAAGCTGAAAAAATGCCAAAAATTAAACATGACAGAGTAGGGCTTATTTCAATGGTGAATTGTGGAAACAATATGTTGGGTTCTCAATTTTTCATTACTCTCGGATCTGATTTACAATCACTCAATGAGCATTGCGTTTTTGGAGAAATCACAGAAGGTCTTGAAGTAGTCTTAAAGTTCAACGAGACTATTTGTGATGCAGATCACAGACCATATCAAGATATCAGAATATCCCACACAATCATTCTGGAAGATCCATATGATGATCCAAAAGGTCTTGTTATACCAGACAGAAGCCCAGAACCAACAAAAGAAGCTTTAATGGTGAGTTTATTTTATTGTTATTTACTCAAACAAATGAATCAATTATTGAAAAACTGCTTAATGGAGAATTATCATTTATTTCTGAAAAAAAAAATAATAATTTATGGCAATCTGTATTTTAGAGTGACCGTATTGGTGCAGATGAAGTCATTGATGATACAGCTGGCATGACAGCAGTAGAAATAGAAGAAATGCGGAAGGAGAAGGAAGCAAAAGCTAGAGCAACAATTTTAGAAATTGTTGGAGATATTCCTGATGCCGAAATGGCACCACCTGAAAATGTGCTATTTGTTTGTAAATTAAATCCTGTTACAACTGATGATGATCTAGAGATTATTTTTAGTAGATTTGGCAAAATTATTGGGTATGTACAAGCATTTTTATTTTAATTCTTATATAAAATCTAAAATTAAAAGGAAATTATTTAAAAATTAAGTGTACATATAAAGTTACTTTACAAATTTAATAGCTAAATCAAATTGAATTTGCAGCTGTGAAGTCATTAGAGATCGTCAAACTGGAGACTCTTTGCAATATGCTTTTATTGAGTTTGCAGATAGAAAAAGTTGTGAAGAGGCTTATTTTAAGATGGACAATGTACTGATTGACGATCGTCGAATTCATGTAGACTTTTCGCAATCTGTTGCGAAAATGAGATGGCGCGGAAAAGGAAAAGGTATAAAATACTTTGACGACGATGAGAAGGAAGGTAAAAAAGATCTAGAAAAATCTAAAGACGATAAAAGAAATCGAAATTATAAGCGACGAAGTCGATCAAACAGTCCAAGAAGGGAACGAAATAGATATGAGAATAGAGATAAATATCAGTCTAAGAAAGACGATCGTAAAAAGCAGGATTCTTATAAAAATGGTGAGGATAAGAGGCGAGGTGATAAAGAGAAAAAATCGCAGCGTAGAAAGGAACGGAGTAATAGCAATGTCAGTAAAAATAGTGATAGCGGTAGCGAAAGAAGTAGGAGTAAAAGTATAGAAAAGAAGAAGAACAAAAAAGAAAAAAATAGGAGTAGAAGTAAGAGTACCGAAAAAAAGAAAAGCAAAAGACGAAGTAGGAGTAGAAGTATTGAAAATAAAAGAAACAGAAAGGAAAGAAGTAAGAGTCGAAGTATTGAAAAAAGCAGGAATAGAAAAGAAAGAAGTAGAAGTCGGGAAAAGGTTAGAGAAAGAAGAGAAAAAAGCAAAGAGAGAAGCAAAGACAAAAAGGACCGAAAGAGTAACCGTGACGATCGAAGCGACAAATATTCAACCAGCAAAAGACGAAAATCGCGGGAACGTTCCGTGGAGAGGAGCGAACATAGACGGAAGCACAAACACAAGAGCAGATAACTCTCGTAATTGTATATAATTATTGTAATGAACTATTCAGGCATGATTGTGGAAATGAATGAGTGCGTTCGGTAAAAATACGTTTACTTTGATCATTTCAATAAATATACTTAATTAATTATGAAAATTAATTTTCAGTACTTTTTCGAGTCCATGAATGAGTGTGATCAATAGGTTTATTTACAACAGTTACAGTACAAAATAAAAAATTCTTAATCTTACAATAAATATTTATTCATTGTTTAAAATTCAATAAAAATTAAATTATTTTAATAATACGTATATATTTCACTATTTTTTATAGTTCCTCCCTATAAAACTAGCACTAACTATAGTAACTCGTTCTTAAAAAATAAACAAACCAACAGAAAACTTAATATAAGTGAAGACTCTTTGGAGTGGCTTCAAGAAAAACAAAAAGAACATCTTCAAGGGAAAAGGGCGTCAAAGTGCATGCGTAGAATATAACTGTTTATTTATTTTCTCGTCCTTACAATTAAAAGCGTTAGATTTCTCTTCATTTTATATCTTTTCTTTCTCTCTCGCTCTCTCTCTCATATCTCACACTATCCGCTTGTAGTCCGAGAATCATATATAATATATATATATAAGCACCATCGAGTTCAATAAAAATCTAATCTGCCGACGGGAGTTATAATATATATACTTTTTTTTTAAAGGATCGCTTACATAGTTTCAGTCGACCTCTCTCACAGTGTGTATCTGTGTGTGCTCGCGAGAGGAGGATGCGAGCTCACGAGTATATATGAGTAAACACGAAAGTACATAAATAAATCCCGTCATCTTATTTTGTTTGATATAGTTTCTAAAATCGACAAACACGCTCGATACATGTATGGTTAATTCGAATACTTCTTTTTTTTTGACCTTCAATAATTTGATATCCCGTGCACTCTGTTAAGTTCTCAGAGGTGTATGCTTATCTTGAAGAGTTTTGTTTAATCGAGACTTTAAAATATATATATACTTTTTAAGAGTTATACAATATTACGTTGATGGCTTTTTATTTTCTTTTTATCTTGATTCGTCGTTATTGTTTAATGTATTATATATTCGAACTTGGATCACGTTTGCGAGAATTTCTTCTTTGTTGTTTTTTTTATTCTTTTTTTTTTAATATAATAATTTCCCTTTGACCACTTATTATACGCACGATAAATCACGTTTGCATGACACTCTGGACTAAACTATGAGGAGCGGATAAAGTATACAATTTAAGATTACAAACGAAGAAAAAACGCTTATTATTTATATATTATCCGCTAATGGAAAAATCTTGGAAGTTGATCAATTCTTCATATGGTATATTCGGTTTAATACAGCAACAGCTTCTTTGTCAAGTTTACTTGCATTGAGTGCAGATATACTTTATTATGTACTTACGTTTAATTCCAACAATATATAATAATGACGAAAATTTGCAAAAAGAAAGCAAAAAACGACTAAACGGCAATTATTAGCGTATAACACACGCATTTTTCCATTAAGGACGCAATATGAGGAAAAAAGTCAGTTCTCTTCAGTCGCTGCACGAAAAAACATTGCAATACAATTCACATATTTATGTATATATATATATATATTTATATATGTATATTTACCATATTATATATTTTTGTTTATAATATTACATAGCAGTCGTGTCGCCTCCCTCTCGTATCAGGACACATAGTTTTTTTTTAGCCAGAAACAAATACAACGACGTTTAAGGAAATCCTCGGGATTAAATGCTCACACAATGTATACAACGCACACCTACCATCATCATCTCCTCGTTCCAAACGATCGACTTAAAGTCGTTCCAATATATATGCACACATCCTTTCGACTTCGTTTGCGTACACCTCCAGTTATTACAATATTAGTATATAATACATGGAACACCGACGTTTAAGTGCTTTTTTTTTCTTCTCTCTTTGCTTCGAGGAATTACTTACGCGCGACTTTATATACGCGCGCGAGCACGTGATTGTTGTACACATCGATCGTCACCGCGGGTGATGGGAAAAGTTTGTTTGTTAGTTTACGTAAGTATTTGTATAATATGCAACGTGTCGGAACGATTCGCGGATTTCAAGGGGTAGCAAAAGTTACCTGTTACCGTTTCCTTATATGCGAATGTGATGTATAGAAAACTAGAAGCGAGGGTCTTTGTTTTATATAAGTTTTCAAATTGTAAAGTTTCTTTTCCTAGAGTTCTGTTTCCGGTTGATGTTAGGTTTCTTTTTGTATAAAAAAAAAGAAAGAAAAAGTTTCTTTTCTGGGTGAAAACAGTAACAGGAAATATTTACGTACCCTTATGAAACTAAATGTATAGTGTTTCGCTTCACAAACTATACGCACCAAACGTTAATTCGTGCTTTTGTTTTTGACAACGAATATAACTGATCGATAATCATGTAACACCACTCATATCACATGTACGATAAAACAACCTAATCGCCTAAACAATCATAAGTAGAAAAACTAGCCTCTTTGAGTACAGATATAATGATAATAAAGTAATATTATATATGTCGAGCTTATCGCGCGCCTACTACTATAAATTCATCGAATTTTACTTTCGAACCATCGAAATGCGCGATGCAAGGTTATATAGTGCTCCCGTGCGCTTCGGCGATTCTTATATAGAACGAAAGCTTCCTTGACTGTCCAATATTCGGCTGATAGATTATATAGTCGTACAACGGAGAGGAATGGACATTTAAAAAACGTTAATCCAAACTCTGAGAGTCTTTCGATTGCAACTTTATCCTTGTTTGTTAAAACAGGAGTGGTATTCATTCAGTTTAGCATAAGTAATTTTCAATAGGAATCTAAAGGAGAGGAATGTTGGGTAGGGAAATTGGACAAACACGGATAAAATCTTATTCGAATTCGTCATTTATAATAGAGTGTAGTTATATATTCTTTAATCAAATATAAGAGTCTTTGTGTTCTCATTTACTTCACGTCGATGAAGAAGAGCGTTGTCGTCTCTTTCTCTCTCTCTTTTTTTTTATTTTTTGTTTGTGTGTCAATGTATTATCGAACGTACGAAGCGAAGCGATTGCACCGGTCAAATGGGCAAATCATATTTTACATCATTATAAAGCAAATCTCTTCCTGAGTCTGAATTTTTCCTTCTCGGTGAATTTTGTGTACGCGACTAAAATTTCGCTTGATATGCTGAAGTTGAATTGTTTGATACGTGTAGAATCGTGTATATATATAATCACGTTTTGCTTAAATTTCATCTCAAATTTATCTTTGGTCTAAAACAATAATATTTCATCAGAAGTGAGTTTTCAGCTTCGGGAAGAGGATTATTGTATAGATAAACGTAGATCGCTCGGAAAACTTACACACTTTAAAATCTCTGAACGAAAAGAAGCTTTCCACTCTAGAATTCAATATATTACCTAAGTGTCAGTCGACTCTCACATTTTTTCCCTTAAAAACGAACTATATATTTAAAAAAATCTTCAATATAGATATACGATGAAAGATAAAAATACTGTCCTATCTATTCAAATTACTCTTTTTTTTTTGTTTTCTTTTATTTTTTTTCTCTTGTCATCATTGAAATTCCTTAATACTTTGAGAAAGAGCGTCGCTTCGCTTTGTCCTCTTGTACGAGAAAAAAATTTTTTTTTCCGTTACCTATTTTTTTTCAGTAACAACTGTGCTTACACTCGACTTTCAAGTCTTTTGCAAATTTTTCATTTCATTTGTTTAGGACTAAACCATAGTCTAAAAATACCTTGTTGAACCACAGTTACAATGATCAAGCTTTAGTTTCAAAATTGATTCTAAAAACTCGTAGGTACTAAACTCCTATTATATATCAAAGATTGACTTTCGACTTTGATTGTTACATAATTTGACTATAATATATAAGGACTTCTCTCTCTCTCTCTCTCTCTCTCTCTCTCTCTCTCTCTCTCTCTCTCTCTCTCTCTCTCTCTCTCTCTCTCTC